>JASPKZ010001229.1:1557500-1815000 GCA_030220185.1 Diploptera punctata
ACTAACAATAGTAAATACTAATTTGTATTTAATACAGGCAGAGTTAAGATTCATAAGGCATAGTATTCGATAAGGACCAGGCTAAAGTTGAAAAAAAAAGATAAGAACATGGTTTTGAATTAGATATTTTTATTTGTTAGCATGAAAATCCAAGAGGGATTTGTAAATTTTAAGCAACGGACAACTAGTATGGAAATAATAATACCAATGAGAGTACGACCTGGCCACCTGCAGTCTATGATAGCGCGATACAAGTTTGTAAGGACGTAAGTTAGGGTTTTTACTCTCCGCGGCAACATGACGTTTTGGGTTATACATCTTCAATTATCTTAGGCTATAGCACTTACCATGTTTTAGACTCACAGAATCCGGAAGTTTAAACAGATGTTTACTTGGTAATAAACAGAACTCTGCCCATCCACCATCTTTATAAAACCCTATGGCTGTGTTCATTCCTTCGTTTTCACAGAAGTGAGGCGCTCCTTTTGTACAATATTCACAATGTCCACAAGCCCTGCATAAAATGTATAATATAAATTCTATTAACAATTACAAAACAAATTAAGTAGTCTACTTATGCCATTTCCACAGTATTAGCATCCAAATTGTAACCCAGCTAACGTAAGTGTAAAAAACGTGTAAACTCAGAAATATAAAGTTTTTGGATCTGGCATTACTATAATCATGTAACACAAGAAGAGAGAGGGAAAACATTTATACAGGTAGGACTGCTTGCCTATTTACCATATAGACTATATAATTTGTTTCCTTCAGTAAAACAGTGGGCCATGTCCACTTTGTTGCATTTAAATGGATAATAAATAAATATATATATATGTATATATATATATATATATATATATATATATATATATATATAATAATTTGTGGTGGACCAAGAACGTATCTATTAAGAAAAATATGGAAGACATTTCAAGAAATGTATATTTCCCAATCACATGTATTCGTGTGTCCCGTACCTAACATGTTTACACATACACAATAAATACATAAATAGGTAGTTTCCTTAAATTGTGAAAATGTAGACATGTTCCATTTTTTACTGAAGGATCCACTTAGTTCAACAGGAGCTGTGGAATTAAAAAACACGCATACGCGAAATGAAATAATAATGCAGTTATTACACAGTGAATAGTCTATTGATATATTCATTTACGTCTGTGCAACATTCGCCGACACTTGTCCAAGTGTTTCATCAAATATAGGACCATAGCTAAGGTTATATAAATACAGGCCAGAACATTGATTGAAGCGCTATAACAGAAAGCATAAACGAGATTAACAAGATGTTTCAGATATAAAAATATCAGATTCTGTTTTATACTCGAGACGTTTGAATGTCTCTGAGAGAACAAACATGAAATCGGCCTTCCTTTGAATCTCGGTTGCATCGATTTATCATAAGTAATGCCACGAGTGATTTCCAATTTATCTAGAGAATTTGGAAATCAAGAGTGGAATTTGTTAGGACTATTTAACGAATAAAATTAAGCTGTTTACTCACAAATCATTATTTAACTATAGTTATTTTAAAATATTTATATATTTAATGTAAACGGCGATGTTTGAAAACAAATGAGAAGCGATAGGTACGCTTCATCAGCTTCTTTTGTTTATCACTGCAACCAGATCATACTATTTATTGCCAAAGGAACGCAATATTGTAAGAATGATCTCTAGTGGAGAAAAAATGAAATGGTAATTATAACACTGATAAATATTTCGTGAAACACGACTCTGATTACTTGTAATACAGAAATCATTTAAACGTGATTGGGAATTGAGTCCCATTTGGGGCATGAGTTAAATAGTCTCTGAAAATTTTTCACAATACGGGTTCGAATACCATCATATAAAAATAGCTTTTACAGAATGAATGAATGAATGAATGAATGAATGAATGAATGAATGAATGTAGCCACTATGTCCCATGAAGGGCCAGGGCCTCCTACAAGAGAGGGGCTCAATTTTAAAGTTTTAAGTGGTTCACGTGGTGAGCTAATTCACGTGAACATTATGTTTATGGAATCTTTCACTTGTGCACTTCACTGCAGTTTATTAAGAATTTAGTCCATTTTTAGATTGTTCGCTAGTTGTTTCCACTTGTTCCTGTTGCGGGCTGTGGTTGACCAATGTCCTCCCAACATCAATTTGAGCGTGTCTGCCCATCTTCTTCTTGGCCGACCTCGTGTTCGTCTTTCAATGTAGGGGTCCCACATGGTGGTTTCGGGACATCAAAAAATTGTGTGAGCATGTGTATTATTTGTCATCCATTCAAAACGTATTTTAGTATTTGTATATTAGCTTTATATTTATTTAATATCACGTTTTTTATTAATCAAATCAAGGTCACTTCTCAGCTGCCATGTTGATTCAATTTACTTTGTTAATTGCGTGGGTTTAGGTAGATCTCGTGTAGCATCATGCAGCCCGGCGCTGAGTTCAGGACACGAGGGGACAGTGAATTTAGTCTCCCAGATGACCTTGATCTGACTAATGAAAATACGTAGAATATAAGAACTGTGACTTGTGATGATAAATGAAGTGAATTTTTAGAACATTTAGTAACAGTACAACTCCGATTATAGTAATATCGAAAGATAACGCACCCCGATAATATGTAACTTTCACATAGAATAATTCTATTATCATTGCAGTATCCTGCGCTAGTAGTCTCACCACTTCTTAAAATATATATATATATATATATATATATATATATATATTTAACAGGCTTAAATAAACGCATTCGCTTCTCTGACATCGCTCTACGGGCATAGGCTTGCATTGATTTCTTTTCTACTACGTTGTGCCCAATTAACAGAATCGGATTTGTGGGCTACGGTTTCCATACATTTAAGTGTAATTTTTATCTAACTAACCCACTGGCACTATCGAACCTGTAGGTTCATGACTGCCCAACACAATCTCTCCATACATCCTTATCCTGAGGTAAATGTTTTCCAATCATTCCCTGTATAATCTACAATGGAAAAGTCACAGATGATATATACGGTACATACATGGGAATTAATGCTTTCTCACTCTTCCCTCTATTGCTGCGAAAGTTGAATGATGCGGAGTATTTCTGTTGAGAAAACTTTGCGCATACTATAGTGCGACAACTCTGCCGTATGCTAGCAGCATATCTCACAACTGGGACCACATTCAGAAGCCATGTACATTGTAAAATAGAAACCCGTAGCAGCTATAAAGGCCATCAATGGCATAAACCATCTGACTAAAATACCTGTAGAAGTGGCGATGAAACTATTCCGAACAAAAATGATCCTTATTCTAACGTTATGATATCCATTTAATGTGGGAAAATCTCAGGAAAAAAGACTTAAGAGAATGGGAAAAAGTAAATGCAACATTCCTTAAGAGTAATAGGAGTGTCGAAATATACCCATCAAGATACGTGTACCTGCTGATCCAAAAGCCCTACCTGTTGGAGAATTACACTATTCACTACTACTTCCGGCTGTAGATGCATTAAGAGATTTTAGCAGAGAATCAAGGAAAAGACAAGGCATTGAAGATGAATTCTACGCTACCAGCGCCATTGTCGAATAAGCTATGCCACGTAACAAATATTCATGTAATAATTAAATTAATGTTTTTATTACTTCACCTCATATACTTTTTACTGCAGTTTCGGAGCTTATCTCCATCGTCAGTAGCCTCTGGTCGACCGGTGTTATGTCGTTTCTTGGCGGTTTCCTTCTAGGAAGGACGATGGAGATAAGCTCCGAAACTGCAGTATAGAAGAAAAAGGATACGAGGTGAGGTAATAAAAACATTAATTTAATTATTAAATTAAACCTCATAGTGTTCTTTCCCTGTGAAAGTTAAATAAATATTCATGTGTTAACGGATAAGTGTGAAAATACTGTTAACTAAAGTTAAAAAATACTGTGTGTTGTGCTAAATACCCGAAATCAGTGACAGAACTCGGTGAGGAACACTACAGGTTTCCAAATCCTTGCACATTTGTGCGAATTTCATTTATTATATCTCTCATTTTGATACTTGTGTGCTTGTGCATGTCGTAACTGAAGTCAACGATAATACTGCACTGGTACACAACGCAGATTACCCAATTAAGATGCGAATCATGAACTGTGAGGAGATGTAGAGCATAAGCAGGAAAGTTAAAACAGGGTACGTCGATACACTTAACGCTGAAGGATAATGTATTGCATGATTATGTATAAAGGCAGCAAAAAAAAAAAAACATAAAACCGTGATGCCTCAGCGCTCATAGCCATGAATTTGCGGACATGAATTCCCTCTTGAAAAGTGACCAGTTTATTGTTCCGCCCAACATGCTAAGTGTTGTCTGTTCGATAAACTCGATGTTGAATTTAAAAGTAATTTATATCCATATATACCCATCTTCACATAATGTATTTTTATTCTCTATATATGGAGAATATTTCTCCAAACGTTTGACGTACCACATTTGTTTCATTTCATATAATGACACAAATTTAATTAAAATTAATTACAATTGATTAACATGACAGCTCCGATGAATCTAGGATGACTGAAGTGGTCGCATCCACTGAATAGGAGAATGTAATACAATCACTCACTGGTTAGCATGATACAATCCATGAACCTTGGTTTGTTTTATTAAACTGATTTCGGTTATTCTAAGTAGCTACTAATTTGTACTTACGGGGCAGAGTAAACCTATTACATACCTTTTACCCATAGAAAATTATCTGCACCATACCCGGGAATCGAATCAGGAACCTCTATGACATACTAACCATTAAACAAGAGACAAACGAGTCAAAACAATTACTACCGTAAAGTTGTGAAAAAAAGTGCAAAAATGCAATAGCATCATTGTTATCAGATCAAAGCCAAACACATGAAGGAATTAAAAACTAACTTGAAACAGAAAATGTTATGTTACTTTTCAGTTCAGTATATAATTTCATTTTGACATTTGTCTAAGAATCTAAATTTTACAAAAAGATAACATTGCCTTTGACACTCTCTGGTTGTCCAACATGGCATCTTAGATTAAGACAAGAAGGAAAAAAAAAAAAAAAAGGAAAAAAAAAAACTAAAATCATCCTCTGTATATCATGTAGTTCGAAAATACAACAAAATAAACACTTTCAATGTTTTATTGGAAATCCCTAGGCGTAAAAGACCATTACAAAAACCTTAGGCGTAGCTGGGAGAATAAATAATATTCTGATAGATTTGAGGGATCTGAAAATCGGAGATATTAACTAGATTCCTTTGTCTGAGGATAGGGAATAATGAAACCATTTAGTGAATACGGCAATGAACCAGCGAGCTCCATACGTTATAGATTTAGTTACGTAGGGAGATGTACACAGAAAAATAAAATAAGTAAAATAATAACAGTAAAATACACATGCTACTAACTTATGTGGTATATCGTTTATTTTTTTTATTAAATCCTTTATATTGCACATTTGAATGTTATTTGGAAAATTCTCACTTTTTCTACTTACTGATATGGATTTACCGCAACTTTGTCGCCAGGTTCTACGTGACAGACATTTTTACCGACCTTCTTCACAACTCCAGTGATTTCATGGCCCATTACAAAGGAGGTCTCATTACATGGTAGGATATTCTAAAATAATTAAATGTATTCCATTAAATTTATAACATTCCGTGAATTCGGATTCTAGGAGCATTCGGAATATGCCATTTGACATAAGTTTTGGATGTATTTATTCATAATTATTTATTTCGCCTCGTGCAATTTAGACCTGTGGCCTTTTCATCCAATCAACCAGACCAAACATATTTTATATACTGTATTGAAATGTTCACAGTGCAATGTTAGATTATTTATAGAGATCCGAAATGCTCTAATTTTGTAATTTTGTTGTATAATTTCTTAACTCCACTTTATGAATCGCGAAATTACGCGAAATTCTACCATAACGCGAAATAACACCGAAATTTAAAATTTTCAATGAATTCCGGAGATTTTTTGTTCTATTCGCGAAATGTTCATATTGAATTTTTATACACTGTTTTTGAATTCCATCTTCTTTTTAACTGCCATATATGCTTCCTCCATGCACTCTTGCAATGGGAAATGGTTGCAAAAGTTCACAACATGGAGGTAATATTTTGTCCTTCTCATGCTCAAATATGGTCTCTCCATAGTTTTTAAGTTCTACGGCCAATATGAATTCCAAGAAATACGAATTATATTAACATGTAAGATAAGTTTTCCCCCTAAATGTTTGCAGATATAATTATCAATTTTATATAAATTATTATTAAGTAATGGTATGTTCAAATCTGAAGAATACATTTTTTTAAAGTATAAGCAAGCTAAACGTTGATCTTAAACTACTGGGTATATCATTCTTATTGGATTTAACATACTAAACTAGGATTAAAAAACTTAAGTTTACATTTTTTAGAATAACATCGCCAAGTTCCCAATAATATCGAAACCTTGAAATTTTAAAACGAATTTTCCCTAAAAATAAAACTACTTTCACGGATCTCTATAAGTAAATGAAAAGTTGGTCAAACTTAGTGATGATGATGTTAATAACAATAATAACATTAACAATAATAACAGTAACGGTAATAATAACAAAAACAATAACAATAATAGCAATAATAACAGTAATAATAATAATAATAATAATAATAATAATTGCATTATTATTATTATTATTACTATTATTATTGTTAATATTATTAACAATAATAATAATAGTAATAATAATGCAATAAAAAAACAAATTAATATTATAATAGGCAATACGTAGGTACTGGAAATAGTACATGAAGCAATTCCATTAATATTATTAACAATAATAATAATAGTAATAATAATGCAATAAAAAAACAAATTAATATTATAATAGGCAATACGTAGGTACTGGAAATAGTACATGAAGCAATTCCATATATATATATATATATATATATATAAAAAACAGTTGGTGTTTGACAGTTATAGTTTAATGGTGTCTGACAGGGAGAAATTTAATTCCTTGCTCTGGAAAATAAACTATAACAGACAGTGAGTAACATATAGTACGATGAGGAGGAACATAAATGATAATGAACTTACTGAGATTGGGTGACCAAGTTGTGAGTAGTCTGTGTAAAGTGTAACAAAATAGCGAGTTAAATAATGAGGTGTGATTGTAATATTTCATGGTAAATTAGAGATAAGGAATATGATCTTATGGCCACTAATAAATAAATAATGTAATTATAATGTTCATCCGGATGTAAATACAGAAGCACGAAAACAAAGAATGGAGAAGTCCTAGGAAAATATAAAACATGTCCAGATAACCTCACGATATTGAAAACAGTTTTAAAATATTTAATGGAAGAAAACTCCCAATAGATTGGAAAACACATTTAGTAATAAATATATCAAAAGAGTGCCGACGCTATTAGGGCATCCGAGGGCTAGGGAGTCTTTCCTATCTTCCATTTCTTCTTTCCTTTATTTTCTTTTCTTCTCCAGAAAAGCCTGACTAGAGGCTATAAGATGGCAGCCCCATCACTGGTCTTGCCTTCCTTTGGCCAGCAACCAATCGAAGGGACTATTATTATGCTTTCAAATCTTATACGAGAATTTCCCGGAAGTTGGAGGGAAAATTTTCTATAGGATCGTAACAGGCCTTGGCCTAATACTTGGAAGGAAGAAGAAGAAGAAGATAAGACAAATTGTGAGAACTTGCGGATCATTTTCCTTTTATCCATTTCAAGTAAAAATTAGTGGAGTTATTTTTCATAGAATTTAAGCAGCTTTAGAATCTCGATTAGGAAAGAGCAAGCATGTTTCAGACGTAATCGAAGTTGTGTGAACCAGATGAAAACACTGCGTATCAGTATAGACAAACTGCTGAATGAAATTAGTCATTATACCTCATGTTTGTTCATTTCCAGCAAGTTTTTGATTCGATAACCCATACAGAAATATGGTCAATGTTAAGAAAACATGATATACTTGAAATCACATTAAAAATGCGTGTATAAGAATTATAAATGCCAAGTAATTCGTAATAATAGCTTATCACACACAACACACAAATGTATGAAAAGAAGTCTAGTAGGGCTGAAATTTATCACCATTATCATTATAGTCGTATAATAAAAGAAGATAAAAACATAGAAAGTGCGGTAGTTGCTGTACTATTATTATCCTTTTATATTTTTTTTCGCGATAGTGCGTTTTGTCGTACTTACCAGCAATGGCGACCATTATTGAAAGTTGAACTTCCTACATTTCGTGGTTGCCAACCTAAATAACTATACTGTAATATTACATTTACACCCACGTGCGGGAAGTAAAGCCACTGCCCTCTATGTACACTACGTACAATGTATATACAAAACATATCCAAAAGTTGTGTTAATATACATTATACGAAACAAATCACTGCATTTTAAATGAACTGAACTTTATTTGAAACAATATAAAACAATAAAAAAGTACTTGCGGCCATGTTATCAATAATTGTTCTCACGGCCTCCTGTTGTTTTAACTAATAAACATTGCCCACACTGTTAACGTTAGTCAATTGTTTATAATGAACGCAAATGTTTTACAACAAAGATGTTATTATTTTACTATTATTACTTATTATGAAAACACCATCGCACAAAAAAAATAATGTACAGCGCATGTTTGTGAAGTGTTTTACAGAATCTCGGAAATTTAAAACTGCGCTATCGCTCGGTTTTTAAACATGTTTCCTCGATTCTGTAAAAACCACTTCCCAACCTCGCATCGTAATATGCTATTAAGACCAATGTAGGCTGTCAGTTGGTTCAGTTATTAAAATATACCGTTAGAATGTTATATAACTATTAACTAGACACTTAACAAAAGTATGGAATATTTCTTCTGGGACTGTCATGTGAGAGAGAGAACATTAATTCTTCGAGCTGTTTTAACTTTTCGATGGGTTTTGAGGTTTTCTTTTATCAGTTTTAAGAAGACGGGCAAAGCAATAAAATGAGATAAGAAAGCTTATGTCAAGTCTAGAGTAGTCCAGTAACTACTTTCTAAATTATTTAATTCCATGACAATGAATTGAAATGTTATCGCCGAATTAGGGATATCGCTGAAACAGGCATATTTACCTTTTACTGTACTTACGTGTTCACACATCATCTTGCAGTGTAGGCTACCTCAAAGCGATAAATGGGACAGTGGGCCTACATGCAAAAAAATGGAAACTTATCTCTTTACATTTCTGTTTACTCGACTGAACTCAAGAACTTCATTCCAGAGGCAGATAATTAGCATGTAGCAAGGTTGAAATGAAAATATAGATAAGAATTCGGTTTTTAATACATTTTAAGAAATGTAATGTAAAATAAAATAAAGAATTCAAATACATGAAAACACTGGCAATGAAAAATGGATATAACAACAAATGATCAACAAACTAATAAGAACACAAAAAATAAAACAACTACAACTAAACAGGACAAAGAAAAAAAATAATACCAATATGGATAAATCTCACATATACAGGAAACGAAACAATAAAACTGGTCGAAACAATAAAAAAAATCACAAAAACGTTACACTAACATACAGAAATAGTAATAAAGTAAACAACATTACATAAAAAATAGAATACACAGGATATACAACAACGAAGGAGTATATAAAGTTAAATGCAATAGTTGTGAACAATTTTATGTAGGATTTTTCAAATAAGATATAACGAGCATTTCACGGATTTCATAAAAAAATGGAGGCAAATAAAGTTTTGTTAAGCATATTACAAACACAGTTCAGTTCAACACATTAGAAAACACCCTTCCAATAAATCATAGAAAAAATGATAACCGGAAAATAAACATATTAGAAGAAATAGAAATTATGAAGCAAACCAGAAACGATAAACTGCTGAACGAGAGCACGCCCTACCAGATCAACCCACTATACTATATATTTGTTAAACACAACCAATACCCAAAGAACTGCTTTGGATATGGAATCAGTTCGGAAAGGCCTAGGTGAATGTTTTATACAAATCTAATTTGTTGAGGACGGCTGACACAACAGATACAAATTTTATTGTTTTAAATATTTAAGATTTCAGTTACTATAATTCTTAAAATTATCTATAATAAAAATAAAATATAGGATATAAAACAGGCATTCATTTGCAGAGATATAAAATGTATAAATATAAATACTTATATAATTTGAATCTATATAATGGGGATTGTTACTTTTTGGACAATTTTGGACTTACCTGCATCATTGCTAAATCAGAGCCACATATTCCTGAGTAGGCGACCTTGACAATTACATCATCTTCTTTAATGCAATCCAAGAATGTGATGCCTTCCATTGATAGTTTTTTAAACATTGGATTATATTGCAGGGCTTTGTAACATTTGGGAATGTTCTCCGATGAACACCTTCTAATATTTTGTGGAGCTAAAACATTGAAAATTGTCACTTGTTATCATAAGTAATGCCACGAGTGATTTCCAATTTATCTAGAGGATTTGGAAATCAGGAGTGGCATTTGTTATGACTATTTAAGAAATAAAATGAAGCTGTTTACTCAGAAGTCATTATTTAAATATAGTTACCGATATTTTAATATATATATATCTAATGTAAACGGCAATATTTGAAAACAAATCAGAACTGTGAGGATCATATTATTTATTGTCAAATACAGTAGTATCGCAGTATTGTAAAAATTCACCCTAGTGGAGAAATAATGAAGCATATCAAACTGTATATTATAATCAACATGATAGGTTATTAATTTATTTTTTTAGTAAACAACTCAGTAAACACAAGGAATCTGTTAATTATTTGCTATATTCAATGTATTTGTTGGAGAAAAATAATGCTCTGAGCTGTTTAGAATATTAAATAGGAGAAACTTTCTTTATCACAAAAGCAGGAGCTGATAAAGAAAATCGATAAAGAGCGAGGTGAAACACGACCATGATTGGTTGTAAAACAAAATTCATTAAAACGTGATTGATCATTGACTCCCATTTGGGGCATGAGTTAAATAGTCAATATAATCGAACCTAACGAGGCACTTAGCGTTTAAGACTTTTATTTTGGAGGTACTGAGTTCAAATGTCACTATCGACTAACCTAACTAGATTGCTTATATGATTTTCTTGGTCGGGAACTTAAATGGGGTTCCGTAATTATACAATTTTAAGTTAATTATGTAATATATATATATATATATATATATATATATATATATATATCGCTGCAACTCCTATTATAAATAAATGAGGAGTGAAAATGTCACGTCTTTTCATCAATTGGTTTTTTTAATTGAATTTTGAAAATGGGGGAAAATATGCGATTACCGATTATGAGCCGATCACAACCGAAGGTGTCCGACCATATTCCGTGACGTTATAATTGTTACAACTGGGACACAATGCTATGCAGTATACAATGCGGTAAAGAAATCTATATATTCGCAAAAAAAAAAAGAGTTTAGTGTATAATTACATTTTTTAAACATATTTGTATTTAATGGCAAAGGGATATAAGAGTATGCGTTAGGATAATGTGAGATTATTTTCATTTACACTGAGCAACAAAAATAAACTTTTTTTTGTCTCTGAAAGAACATTATGTGATTCTAATCGGCCAGCATATTAGGATTCCATTTGTTTGATATCTCTTTTCCATAGCTAAAATCTCCTGAGTTAGCTCATTTGGTTTTATTTTACAATGGACAAATGGACGAAAAAACGTTTATTAAAAAAATATTATCTAAATCCATTAATTGAAATTAAAAAAAACTGTGGGTGATGGAGAAATTCAGAATACATATTTGAAAACACGATAAAAAACTGCATTAAATACAACTATTGGTACTCATGAGACAAAAATCGCGTTGACCAGTGTTATCTATGATTTTCTTATACTTCACACACTTTGCTCAATACTGCAGAACTTGCATTTGAACCCTTTAGGTTCTAACTGCCTTTTATAAATTGACAAATGCACAACATATAAAGTTAGGAATACATGAAAATATTTTATTAGGAGAAAACAATAAAGTGCATGATATTGTGCTATTATCGTTAAGATTGAATGTTTTTAACCCTTTTGGACGTGAATTACGTAAGGAATACACCAAAAATAAAAAAAAGAATATTATAAAGTACTGCTTTCCAGACAATAAAAATTGTTTCTTCATTAATGGTGTTTACTCTTTACTGTATTTTCCCCGATATTCAATACCTGAATTCATTATTAACACCCACACTAGCAGTCCAAGATAATGAAGTTAAATTTTACGCAATCTGTAAAATTTAATAATTACACTGGTCAACATGATTTTTGTCTCATGAGTACCAATAGTTTTATTTAATATAGTTTTTTATCGTGTTTTCAAATATGTATTGGGAATTTCTCCATCACCCACAGTCTTTTTATTTCAATTTCAATTAATGGATTTAAATAATTAATTTTGTAATAAATGTTTTTTCGTCCATTAGTCCATTGTAAAATAAAACCAAATGAGCTAACTCAGGAGATTTCAACTAAGGAAAAGAGATATCAAGGTAAATGGAATCCTAATATGCTGGTCGATTATTGTTAGACCATCAAGAGGGATGCTCCACAGGCGAAATATAGCAGAAAATCGTCATTTCTTACTTTCTAGGTGAGTCCGAATGTTCGAATATTGTGTAGTTGCGAATGTAGAAAATATTAAAGGGTTTGAAATTATAAATATTTGTCTTTCGGAAACCTTACATCATGGAGAAAAACCGATATCATATTTTAATTCAGGAGAAAGAAATGCTATCAGAATCACATATTTTTCTTTCTGAAACAAAAACAAGTTTCTGTTTTTGTTGCTCAGTGTTATTTTTTTCAGATATATCGAATTAATCTGTTTGCTTTATGATGCACTCTTGTAAAATATTCTGTATGATAATAGGCCTATTAATGGATGTACTAACATTAGTAAAGTGATTTAATTAAATGGCCTAAATAAAATGCATCACTATGAATATATATATATATATATATATATATAATATATATATTAAGACTGTATAATAAATCAGTCCCGCGCCGTAGCCGAGCGGTTAAGGTAGGAAGCCTTGGCGCAGAGCTACGGGATTTGCGCTGGTTCGAGTCTCCATGGGGGAAGAAATTTTCTCATGGTATTTCGGCCAGTATGGGACCGGTGCCCACCCAGCATCGTGAGGCAATTGGGTAGCTACAATAAGTAGCGGCTCCAGGTTGAGGAACCAGCTCTAACGGCTGGGGGACTCGACATGCTAACCACATGTCACCCCTACACTGGTTGTTGATCATCTACCTCTGTGATTGATACATGTGGATGTGAAGGGCCAGCAGCCGGCTGGTAAAAGGGCAACCGCTGAAAAGTGGAAAGACCCTCAATCAATCGGAATAATAAATCAACCGAAGATCATTTATTATACTAATTTACTATTAGTAAAAAATAAAACTTACTGCTTCATGAATTATCTATGTGATACATATTCTCCGTTACACAGAACTGTGGTATTAAAGGCAAACATTCTTTATGTTGGACCTAGGGATATCATATTTTCTGAATTAGGCAGGATATACCGAATCTTAACATTATCAATATCTTAACGGGCAGATTAATCCAAGCTGTTCTTCGTGTTATTTTCCTTGGGTATTCAATATTTGTGGATAAACATCCAGCAACCAAATAGTTTTTACACTGAAGTTTTCTCCTGTCAGCAAACATCTCCAAATAAAATACAATTTCTTGAACGTCCTATTCACTATTACAAATTATCATTCAACACTCTTTTTAGTTAGTAACCATACAAATGCACGGTTGCCATATCTGAAACAGCAAAGCTAAGTCAAAGCTATGCGTGAACATTAGCGGCGATGAATTATTGACGTCACAAAGTCGCCTTGCTGCAATCAAAACAGCGGCGGGTGTCGATTTGAAAAACCAAATTTTAAACTCGTTTTTCCTGGTGACTACTTATCGAAGATTATTACGGTTTACCGTAATACCTAATTTTTTTATGCTATTTCAGAAAAAATATTGAATATACCATTCTCGGAGGAATGTTATTACTTAATACACCGACCCACAATTATTAGGCCCTATATTTTTACCCTTAAATTGGCAAAACACAAATTTATTCTGTTAAATATTTGAATGTGGCGGACCGAAGACAAAACGGAATCTTGTGTTGTTATTAGGTATATTGTGTAATTATACGCAATATTTAAGTGGTTTATTTTTGTTTGTTTCCATCTGATTTATTTAAAATATTAAATTAACTAAACCAACTGATGTATCTCAAAGGATACATTACGAATTTAAGGGATAATGAAATTACTTCCTTCATTAAGAATACAGTCGTCAGTTACTCCTAAGGTTAATTTAAGAAGTTAAAATGCATGCGATATCAAATATTATTTATACAATGTTCCCCACTTTACCCACTAAGCTTGGCTATTTGTTACGCTAATAAATGCCTGGATTCATTTACTATTCTGTTGAGCTTGACTACATGATAGTTTTAATCTAAAAATGAATGTCGCATAAAATTGTTGATTATATCCTTATTCAAGGGAGATAATAAGTTAAATATTAATCATTATCAGTGATTTATATAAGTCGGGATACACTCACCCTTGTAATAGTAATTAATTAAATACTTGGAATAAGACATACGAGAATGAGGTTAACAATTTTGATATTACTGTTAAGGAATAGCGTCACAACAGCTATGTGGTACTCTGTATTGTCATCTACTAGCCAAATCTCAAACAAACTAGATTGATATAATCTAAGATGTTCTAGAATCCAAATAAAATTATGCTGAAATACAATCATTGCATATAATTTTCTAAAATAACATATGATTAAAAAAAACTCAATTCTTTTTAAATAAGGAATTTGTAAAACAAGCATTTTTTATCGAAACATCCGCGTTATATATACGAAACTACCTTTTGAAAAAAAAATAGCTTTATTTTATTGTATTATAGAAGAAATAACAAATGTCACTCAGTATATTTTAAGAGAAATTTTGAACATGAAATTTTACCATTTTTGTTGACAATTCCAATGTTACATCGTTGAATTGTTTGTACGGTCCAGAAATGTGAAGGTCTTGCGATGGATCTGAAAATAAAACTGATTTATAGTAGAGGAACTACTGGTAATGTGGACCCTTAATTTGAATTTGTTTTTGTTATTTTAATTAAGAGATTTGAATTGTGTTATTGTGTTTAGTTACAGTGACTATCATTAGCGTTATAACTATGAAATAGCATTGATATTTTATTCAAATATGGAAACACTTCATAATTTATAAACTTTTTTACATTACAAGAAAGGTCCAGTTAAACCTCCATATTCGGGTAAAGTGGACCCCAGAGTCCACCTTAACTTTTAGTCTATTTTTAATTTTATTTACTCTATTAATTTATAAAGACAGACTCACATTAATCTGAACTTATTTATGGCTGCTCATAGTTAAAAAGCGTTGATATTTATTTAATGTTTTGAAAAATTATTGTTGATTATAACATTCACACGTCATTCATCTGCAGGCAGCGACGGTCTTTGGTTTCAGTAAAATTATATGTATATTTAATAAAATTAATTAAGTCTATGGTTTATACAGATGGAATCCTCCTTATTAAAATATACGTATTCATATAAAGTGGACTCGGGTTCACTTTAACCGCCTCGTGGAGGGTCCAGATTAACCGAATTTCTTTGTTATATTTAATTATTTTACACAGCCACCATGTCACATAATATCAAACCAAACCCGTTAGTACATTAAAACAGCACCTACATAATATAATATATTTAGGAGTTTTTTCAACATTTTGAATATTCAATAGCAAAAATTAAGAATTGATTCTTAACTTGAAAAACCTTTGAAATGGCCATTTTCATAAATATCACAAATAAACACTTCTTCGCACAAATAATAAAATAGACTGACCTTGAACCCGTCAAAGTAGATGAGGGGAAGAAGTTAAAATATTTTCTGTTCGAGGGCAGCACCAATTAAAGAGATATTAACAGGGTCCACTCAAACAGAAGGATCCACATTACTCGAACTTCCCTATATGTATGTATATATACACATTACTTTTTCATTTAATTTCACGTCACTCTTTCTCTAAACATATCGTTTTCGCAATAAATTAATTTTATTAAAATACTAAATATACAACATATACTAAAATACTCTGAATGTAGATAAAACATTGTAGACAACATGTTACAAAATTCGGTTTAGTAACTCCCTTCGGTCATGTTCTAACTTGAGCATCTCATTACTAAACCTCTTCTTTTTGTAACAAGTCATCTAAATAACTATTTTGTTACCTAAGTGCCATTTGCCACTTATTTATCGTAGGGCTATTTCCTTATGTTAACTAGCAATGTTCATGTTTGCATTAATTTTTCTACAGTTTTCTTCCTTGATTTATATGTATGACTTGTTTAAACTGTAAATCCCATCTGCTTACAGTTATCCGCCGTCTATATAAGTCTCATGTTTGCTTAACCTGATATTTTTTTTTCTATTTTTTAATAATATATTTTTAATACGATGTTTCATTACTTGCTTAAGTCGTATGTCAATTTTTCCCCTATGTTTCATTACTTTTTAAATGTTATATTTGTTGTAACACATAACAAATAGCAAAGCCATATATAGTTTAACTTGAATAATTTATTTTTATATTTTAATACTTGTTATTTAAACATAAAAGTATGTTAGTAATTGATTTTATAACGTTTTTATTGGAAGTTTTATGTATCATTATATTAATTAGATAAAAGTAAAGTGATTTCAGTACAGGCCTTATAGGTAATTTAATCAGCACGATTGTCAGCCGGATTGTCATTCCTGTGTGATGGTTCCTTTATCCCAAACTACATAGTTTGGCACTGATTACCGTTAGAGGCTGAGTCGATCACAGGGTCATGGCGACGCCAGAAAGTTTAGACCGTTGTAAAATTTATTTTCCATCGGCATTCGAACCCGTGACCTTCTGTCTTGTAGCGTGCTACCATAACGTGAAACATTAATGGGTGCCTCAAGATAATTAGCCTATATTATTTATTCTATCAAGCTATATTCACTTGTCAGAATCGATATGTCAGAAACAAATTTAAAATTGCAATATTGTTCAATTAAAATACAGACTGTATTAAGATATAAAAATACAATTTGAAATTAACTAATAATTAACATATTATTAAAAGTCATTAAGAATATAAACCTGTTTCTAACCCCACCCGAAGGGGGAGTGTTTTTCTCGATCTTCAACCATTTTTTTAATAAAATTGAGGCTTTGCCTATCACCGGTAAATAAACTTTCTAATATTCTATATATATAACTAGTGTATTAATAGTAGCAGACAACTTATTTACAATTTACTTAAAATAATGATCGCAGTTAGGCCTATATATCTGAAATATATAAATTTAGCCTGAAAATATTTCTGTAATAAAACACATTTTATTTACTTTATCTGGTTAGTTATTTCTATGTAAAATGTAGCAGCATTACTAATTAATATATTAAAGTGAACACGTAAATATATTTATTTAATGTATCACTATAGAATTCCATAGATTAATGATTAAATTAATTATAAAATTTCACTCTACTAAGTAAACTCTCTAAGCTTAAATGTAGAGGAGAGGGCCTGATGACCTTGATTGTACAGGTTAATAAATTAATCAAATATAACGTACTTTGTTACTATTAAAATGGTAAACATATGTTGTGTTTATCTTATTGTTTTAATTATTTACTCCGTTGGAAATCTTGCCCCGGAAAAAAGTATGAATGGGAATAAAAATAGGGATGTGGTTGCATAATAAATAATACATTATATCGTTTGAAAAAATAATTTAATGACATACTGAAATATAGCCTATGTGCAAAACAGGATATTGAAGATGATGGTTTACAGGCTGCAGACATATTAATCGCAGAGCTAAAGACAATTGAAGGTTGAAAAGGAGATAGAAAAATGAAAGATGAATAAAGCATCAGGTTGAGGTGGATTCCCAGTTCAATCAATGACAGCGCTGGGGGAGGGGATTGATGGACAAGAATACATATTGCTTAATATGTACACCTCTTCTAAAGAAATCGAAATTACCATTTATTCTATCAATATAAAAGAAAGTAAGTAGAACTGATTATAATATCTGCAAGATAGGGCAATGTTCTCGTAGGGGCATTTCATTATTTTTTTTATTATCGAAACTTCTAACGAATATATTGGTATACAGGCTTTTTCCTTAGATTTACGACATGATGATAATGTGGATTTAGAGGAAGTAGATGTACAGTGGATCTGAATTTTAGTAGAAGACAAGTTATTGAAAATAAATGTAAATATCATGACGCTGTACAACAATCTTAATGTAAACTTCAGAAATGCATATGATACAAGTAAAAGGGATACCTTTTATAGCATCCTTGCTAGAATTCGGAATTCTAAAATAGTTTCACTTATTTAACGTGTCTAATATCATAAAATATATTACAGATTAAATTCGTTATTGTTTAATTAAATGTCTTATTATAAATCAGGAAAATGCACTATTTTATAAGAATCGATGTACGTTAAACACAGTCGGTGGAGAGAGAAAGCTTTGACAAAAAGCCGTCGCACTAAAAAAAAATTGACTGTAATACAAGGATCTTTGAAGACAACTTTTTACAATTTAGTCGGTATTACGAATTGAGTGTATCGTTTTTCTTTGTTATTTTCATGTGAACTAACTTACAAACAAGCAATCACTCTGATTTTCTTGAAGATGGATATCATTTTAACCAAAAAGTTTCCAACTACTAGTAACAGTTGTTGCTAAGCAACAGTTTTTATTCTTCTAATAGAAAAGGAAGATAATGTATATTGCATTACCTGGAAATGGCTTCCAGGTTAGCTAAAACTTTGCAAGAACTTTACAATTTTTTTTAGTTGAAAACTGAGTTGGATATAAAAAATAATTTAAGACAAGATTAGATTAGAACAACGAATGCGTTATTAACGCCCGGTAACACAGCAACCTTGTTTAGGTTCATTGTATTACAGGACCCATCGCTGTTTGTTATGAATGAATGGATGGAAATTAAATCTGTTCCACGTTCTTATTTAGTCTGGGATAGTGTTCCTGGTTTCGTCACAGTAAAATTTCACACACTGCTGATATCGCCATTTTCTGGTCTGGGCAGAGGGCCTCTAGGTGGGGCAACAACCCTTCCTTTGGCTCTATTCTGCCTTAAGTTGTCACATAGGCTCAGAGTCGTGACGAAGTTCACGAATGTGCTTCTCCCACCTTGGATCACCACAGCTACGTTCTTATTTAATCTATAAAAATTAATGTTTGTTTGTTGGTTTGTTTGTACTTTATGCGCGGCCATACCGTTGATCCGATTGTGATGGGGCTTTTTGCAAAATATTCAGGAGATTCCTGGGATGAACATAGGCTATAAGAGAGTTGTGATACTCAACTCCTACACGCTTAAAAAATCCCCTTTGTAGTGGAAAACGTAAAGAAGTAGCTCTTTGGACGCTTAAATGGCTTACGCTGCCTAAACCATAACAAATACACAAAATTAATGCACACAGAATTGAATATCTCAAAGAGCTCTACAAAAAAGTCTGCGACAGCATATGTTTATCTCTTACGGATAACTCACAGTAACCATTTTTGTCATTCATTGATGCCAAGAAGATCGAGATAAGTACGTAGATTCCTGTGCAAGCATAGCAACACATGGCGGGTATTCTTTTACGGATAACTCAC
Source organism: Diploptera punctata (assembly GCA_030220185.1). Taxonomy (NCBI): domain Eukaryota; kingdom Metazoa; phylum Arthropoda; class Insecta; order Blattodea; family Blaberidae; genus Diploptera; species Diploptera punctata. The sequence goes on from JASPKZ010001229.1 coordinate 1,577,361, forward strand.
AATAACGAATTTTGTCTTTTAGCTATTTATGCCAAGAACATTGAGATAAGTAGATTCCCGAGCAACACCGGATAATCAGCACGGGGAATCTTTATAATTACCATATACATTTATAAATATTTTTCATTTTACATATTCAACTGATTATATGAAGTGCATTCATTTTTGTCTTTTAGCTCATTTATGCCAAGAAGACCGGGATGAGTAGATTCCCGGACAACGCCGGGTAAACAGCACAGGGTATCTAAAAATAATCACGATATAAATGTTTTGTTTCACTTTAACTAAACATAAAACATGTTAATTTCGTATTTCAGCTCATTTATGCCAAGAAGATCGGAATAAGTAGATTCCCGGGCAACGCCGGGTAATCAGCACGGGGTATCTAAAAATATAAATTTATATATTTTTTTCATTCTACTTATTCAACTAAACATAAAAGCACATTAATTTTCATTTATTTAGGCGTAGCAGCGCACGCCGGGTATTAGCTAATGTCTTATAAATTCATGCATTGTAATGCAACTTTTTTCATATCAGATTTTAAATACCTGTGGTTTGCTAGATAGGAGTGTTTTTCCTAAATGAGATGAAGTGAAGGATTGTATCAAATGAATCATTGTATATAAAAATGAGTGTATGTCCGACTGTCTGTGTCGTCCTTTATGGACTCGAAAACTACTAGGCGATTTGAATGGAGTTTTTACCATCATTTAGAGTATTTTCTGGGACTATTTAACTCATGCCCCAAATGGGAGGCAATGACCAATCACGTTTCAATGATTTCTGTTTTACAACCAATCAGAGTCGTGTTTCACGAAATATTTATCAGTGTTATAATTACCATATTAAACAAAGCTCCTCCTTTTTAATATTCTGAACAGGTCTGACCGTTATTTTGCAGTGACAGGCTATAAGAAATACGGCTACCAGATTGTATATATAGTGCATACATGTCAACATTTGTAGCAATTGATTATACCACCAAAAAAAGAAACCACTGTTTGAACTTTCTTAAATGTATTTTTTCCCAGGCAATAATCCAGAAAAATATAATTGTCATATTTACATCATACGACATCAGAAATGAATTAATATACAGATTGATGTGTTTCATTTTTTCTCCACTAGAGAGCATTCTTACAATATTGCGTTCCTTTGGTAATAAATAGTATGATCTGGTTGCAGTGATAAACAAAAGAAGCAGTAGAAGCGTACCTATTGTTTCTCATTTGTTTTCAAACATCGCCGTTTGCATTAAATATATAAATATTTTGAAATAACTACAGTTAAATAATGATTTGTGAGTAAACAGCTTAATTTTATTCGTTAAATAGTCCTAACAAATGCCACTCTTGATTTCCAAATTCTCTAGATAAATTCACTCCTCACTTCGTGAGTCGTGAATTTATCGATAATTTGGAAATCACTCGTGGCATTACTTATGATAATTAATCTATGAAACATAATAACGTATGTACTATAGGGCCGGAGCGAAAAAAAAAAGTGCATCGGTTCACCAAAATATTGCTTTTTGGATGCTTAAATGGCTCATGCCGTAACAAATACTCCAAATTAATATACACAGAAATGAATATCTAAAAAAAGAATCTAGAAAATAGCCTGCGAGAGTATATGCCTATCTTTTCCGGATAACTCACAATAATAATTTTTGTCTTTCAGCTCATTGATACCAAGAAGATCGGGATAAGTAGATTCCCGGGCAACGTCAGGTAAATAGTATGGAGAGGGGTTATTGTTGGGCAAAGAGGTAAAGATTGGATTTAGTGACACTAGGAATACTGAAGGAGTTCTCCATGTGTGAGAACTTAGGTTGCTCGGGTTGGTATTCGGTAGAGTTGAGGTTCTTATCTCGGGATTCCACGAGGACTTCGTCGGGCAGAATTAATGTGCAAAGAAGTTCTGGTAAATGTAGTTTATTCTTAACTTTTATACACTGCAAGTGATCGTCTATACGAAGTGAATTTATTTAACTGTTTTGACGAAGTGTTTTGAAGTGACTTGATGAAATTATACACGAGAAGTAAGTGACGAGGAGAAGCCTCTCTCGCCTATAGGTAAATTAGTTACTCCCACTACCTCGATCACGTGGACATAAGGTCAGTGCTTAGGCACATATAACGAAACATATAATTGGTTAATGCGCCCTCCTATTTTGATTCCGGGGGTGTTACAAATTTATTATTGGCGATTTACGCCTTCAGGGGTTGGACCTTTTTTCCCCGTGCTGGCTTCACGTACAGTCGGGTCACAAACATTAGCTAGGCTTGGGTTTTTCTTCTTAGGCTTGGGTTTTTTCCTAGGCTTCCGACGCTAGAAACTTGCCATGTTCCCACACTTTTTTTGCTAACGTATTTTTGTGTCAGGGTAAAACCCCCGCTTGTACATTAGCTAATGGGTTATGGTTATCACGCTAAATCAGTTAACTGGAGGCTTAGAAGATATCTCTACTCAATCTGTCGAGCAAAGGATTATTGTCATTAGTAAGTTATTATCATGTGTCAGCCACTTCCGTCTTCACAAAAGAAAGGTTTACATTACCTGAGTTGTCAATCCTCTCTAATAACGTAATCATTAAATTACAGTGATTTGCTGACTTCTTTGGATCATTTAGTCCGGCCATACACCTTTGATCCTACATAATCAGGTTCCAATCTCTTCCCTGATCAATTTGACATATAAATATGACCTAAGGCCAGTAACTGCTTCATTTAATGATGTTATAATCTCATCTGATTCGTATTGCCAATAGGCTTTATTTTTAGATGTACACAGGAGGCTGTATGAATGCCTTGCCCCCAATGCCCTATACACAACTGGAAAAATCCAGGGCTTTTTTTATTTGTTTATACTCCTCTCGCGTAATATAATGCTAGTATCATAGCTATAGTGGCCTTTAAAGAAAAAATGGCTATAATATTTTGGTTAGAGCACGTTAACCCTGAGAGTGTTGCCAGCACGTCAATTATGTTCAGATTGTAAACACTGATATGTATCCCTTTTACCTGGGATCGTTCTTTGAGGTTAAATAGACTCACTTTCTGCAATATAGACATACATAAATATTCATAAAGAAAAAAATACACCCTTAATATAAATTTGGTGGTCTACTCAAACCATTCATGCTTATACAATTACCATTCGGAACTATTTAGTTGAATACCAGTATAGCATAGATTGCTTCTTCGTGTGTAACTGTTTATTTGCAATTTCATCTACACCTTAATATCTACCTACATTATAATGTGCGTCTACAGCTTGGGAATTCATTTGCGATGAACCAGTTTTGTCTACTTCAAACCATATGTCGAATAATACTTTAGTTTTGCTAAATTAATTTAAATTAAGTCAATAAGACTTATTTACATGGATCATATGTTTGCGACCAAAAGACTAAGATCGCGTTTAAGCAGCTGTGCTATCGTTATAAACAATTATTATTGATAGTATTACCCCCTGATATCATTTTTTTTCCCATAGGTATTGCATACATACGAATTCATCATGATTATTAATCCATGAATATTCATGATTCTTAATATTTTGTTCTCCAACATATTTCGGCCCATTTACTTTGCCAAAGCATAGCTGGCTATATCATTGCTCAGCCAAACGACGTTATTTTCTTAAGCGTGCAAAATTATTTCCTTCGAATGCAGAATCGTATAGTATGTCACATTCGCTTCCACCAGCGACCATGACTTCATCTCATCTCATTATTAACATCGAATACAAATTCGCACAAATTGTCACATTCGCTTCCATCAGCGACCATGACTTCATCTCATCTCATTATTAGATAATACGGGATCCCTTGCCCTCAAATATTTTCAACAAAATAGCACGTGTTATACAAACACAGTGACGTGCCGCTTCGGCCCACGTCTACAAATTAAATTCTGTAAATATAATCAACAAATAAATTCCTCACGCTTTATAGGTTCACACCGCCACTCGGCCTTTCAATTAAGGTGCATTGAGCTTCACCCTGTCTCATTAGCTCCTATGTTTACGCTGTCTGATTGTTATTTTAGACAAAAGAATCATAATCATCATGATATTATTCGTATTCAGATTGTTGTACAAGTTTCTTCAATTACCTATATGTATTAAACAATGACAATGGCCTATCTGGGCTCATTTTAACATTTACTGGGTTAAGTAGATAATACAGCTTTCTGCTCGAGCGATTGGGTTAAAACATTTAAAAATATAGATCCATTCTCCATCGTTAAGTTCAAATCAACAATTTATTAATCACCCTCAATCTTAGCTGAAAGTGGACATGCATGTGTTAGGTATTCGCGCTAATTCAATTAATTATATCCATCCATCAATATGGGGGTATTATCACGATTGATATCTAAATCGACATTTCACTTTATTTTTTTTCCGCAGTCATTGTGCCCTTTCCTCTCGCGATTAGCGTTTTCATCTAGGCCTATTTAATCACTTTATTAGTGTTATTTATTTTAATTACTGATTATATTTGGTACTTTAACATACAACACTTATTTATTTATTTTTTTTCACTAATACTTTTCATTTATGTCCTAATCTCAGCTAGTATTGAGTTCGAATCCCGTGAAAACTGGTTCATGCATTTAAGTATAATTTATCAGGTCTTGTTTTTTTTTTTTTTTTTTATTTTGTTTGGGGATTATGTAGAGCTTATATGTTTGTACCTTTTGTATGTTATATCAAAATTTTGTCGGTATATAACCACTTCCTTACCTGGGTACTGCATAATTTCAGCGTTTACATGGACATTTATCTCATACCTAAAATCACAGTAGTGTCTACCTGTGCACACAATACAATATAGTACAATGCAAGACATACACACATACGTAATATATCCATTCCGTTGTCATTCTTACGTGTTAAAATCTCTCCCTCCCCTTTTTTTTTTCGAGTGTCAACTTTCACTGTCCGTCTGTCTACCCTTAATACTATTAGTGTCTAATTTCACAGTCTGTTAACTCGCAAAGGCCTCCTGTACTATTATTATATACATATTTTGCGATACTACGCTCACACGCAAACAAACTCTGAACACACGCGTGGTAATTTATTCACATTTTTATTTTCTCGATCTTGAAACTTCGCCACCTGTCACTCTCCATACCATTACATAAGTTTGCTACGAACCAGATAGGCTTTGTTCGCTCACGCCTTCTCCTTGTATGGCCTGAGTTTCTGTAAGTGGTAACGTCCCATAACCTTGTCCCTGGCGTCGGCCCACTTTACCTCGTACGTGTGTGTGCCGAATTGTTTGGATATGAGCCCTGGCCCTTTCCATAATAAATCCATTTTTGCGTTAGCCTTGCGTAATTTGTCAGATAGCGTGTGGTTCCTTACCAGCACTTTGTCGCCGATAGACGGGTGCCAAACGTGCTTAGAGCGTTTGGTCCGCTTCCTTCTTTTGTCCGCAAGTGTCCGCGTCCTATGGAATGCTCTTTCGCATCTTTGTTCATCGGTAAGTGATTCATCATCGATATTGATCGCGTCAGGTACGTTAGCGACTAGTTTGTCCGGTTGCAGCCCCTTCATCAAAGTAATGGGTGCGTATCCCGTCACATTATTGACAGCGTGATTCAACATGTGCTCTATGTGGGGGATATATCTGACCCAATTTGAGTGTCTTTTATGGCACAAAATCCTTAAGCACGTAGTGATCTCCTTATTCATCCTCTCCGTAGGGTTCCCCGAGGGCATGTATAGAGAACAATGATATAGCTTTGTACCCCTCTTGCTCAATCCTTCTCGGAATTTCGCGCTCCGATAAACAGATGCGTTATCGGCCAAAATTGCCTCGATTTTCCCATATTTGCGTTCGTAATCATAAAAGAGTTTTCTTAAACAGCCTTGTGTTGTTACTGTTTTCATCGGATATATTTTCGTAAATTTGGAAAACGTGTCCACCACGACCAAGATATGCCTATACCCTAGTTCTCCAGTAGGCATGGGTCCGTGGGTATCGATTGTTACCAGACTGTTAGGTTTATTTCTAATTATATTTTGTGGAGAAACGTCGAAACGTATATTGAGACCTTTACACTTCTGACATAGGTCACATGTTGCGGTAACCTGTCTTACTTTTTTATGCAGTCTCTTAAAGTAGAAATATTGCGATAGGTTTAATGCAACGCGTTCACATCCAGCGTGAATTAACGCGGCGTGGAACTCTTTTATGAGTGGCTCCTCGAGGTGCCTAGGGACTACTGTTTTCCAGGCAATTTCGGCCCTTCCACATTTCTTATAAAGTATTCCATCGAGCATCCCATAAGTGTCCGCATCACTTGCGTCGGCGATATCCTTGGCCTTTTTCCTCAGGTCTGTTAAATCCGGGTCCATTTCCTGTTGTGTTTTCATATTCATAAGGTCCCTGCATAACATTTTGTTCACATGGACGACTGTCCTCATAATCTGCACCTCGCGATTATGAGTTTCGACGTAAGTCCGGATTACTAGTCACGTGACTGAGGCGTGACAGCATGTCTGCAAAAACATTTTCGCTTCCGGCGATATAATTGATCTCCACGTCGTAACTGAGAATTTCCGATATATACCGGCTGGTCTTGTTCGAACCCAGCTTGCACCTATTTAGGAATGCGATGCTGATATGGTCCGAATGTACAATGGTCTTATGTCCGAAAATGTACGAACGAAATTTCTGGGTGGCGAAATAAATAGCCGCCAACTCCAGCTCCGTGACCATTGCCTGTTTCTCTACGTTGGTAGTCGCCCGGGACGCGGTAGCTATCGTATTGATATTACCATCTGGATCTACCTGGGTTAATACTGCACCCAGTCCACTCTGTGACGCATCCGTGTAAATATGAAAGGGCAGCGACATGTCGGGCTTTTGTAGTAGAATGCAGTTTGCGAATAGCTCCTTGACCTTGTCGAACGTGGCTTGTAACTGTTCGTTCCAAGTCCATCGTGTTCCCTTCTTTAGTAACTCCTCTCGCAACGGGCTTACCTCGCGCGAGTAGTTTATTACAAATTTAGTGTAATACATAAGAATTCCCAGGAACCTTCTCACTTGTTTTACATTTCTCGGGGGAGGAATAGCCAGGATCGACTTTACCCTATCAGGGCTGGGTCCTATCCCATTTTCAGAAATGAGGTAACCTAAAAATTCCACTTGTTTCCTAATGAATTTGATTGATTTATCGAGGTTCACTGTCATCCCGTGTTCCCGTAGCGTAGACAGGATATGGTCGATCTCGGCTAGATGCTCCTCGAAAGTTTCTGTTATGATCAGTAGATCATCGCAGAATTGGACCACAGACTTACTTATATCGCCACCGAATATGGACCTTAGTGCCCTTATGAGTGCACTCGACGATGTGCGGACGCCATACGGGCAGCGGGAAAACTGGTAACTACGGCCCGCGTGTATGAATGCCGTGTACTTTCTAACCGATGGGTCCAAAGGCACACTTGGAGGAAACTCTCACACAAGTCAATGGTAGATATGAATTTCCCGCGCTTGATTCTTGCCAATGAAATATCAACCGATTCTATGCGATAGTTGTCCGGCACGATATAGGTGTTGATTTGCCTTGCGTCTATGGTCATTCTTAGGGTTCCGTTCTTCTTAGCTACCCAATTAATGTGGGACAGGTATGGTGACCGGGAGTCCTCAATGATACCGTGATCGAGCATTTGTGCTATTACGGCATCTGCTCTTTCCTTGATATTTATAGGTATGGTTCTAGACTTCAATCTGACCGGCTCATGTTCAATAATATCGAACTTGTACATAAAGGAGTTGCACTTTCCAGCTTTCCTATCGAATGTTTGTATGTTGCGTAATAGCAGTTGCCTCAAAGATTCCCTCTGGCTGTCACTCAGCCCCTCACTCTCGAGTACCTTGGCCTCGATATTTTCCTCGTTATACCCTAAATTATCCCTCGTCGCTTCCTTATCGAACTTGCTAACCGAATTGACGTACAATTCATTTATTCCAATCTCCCCCACTTCGTTTATATCATCATTAACTGCGCTCAATGTTTTCATCCTATTAATATACTGCGGGGCCCTGTCATATTCGTCTAGCTCACTACTTATTACTATTTTCTCGATAAAAAAGGCGTCCTCATTTAACTCGTCTATCTCCATTGCGTCATTTGGAAGGCTATTGTCAATTATAGGGGCTATTATCTTACTCCCATCGTAATTAAGTGTTAAAGTTCGGCCAAGGAAATCAATTTCAGATTTAAACGCTTCAAACATTTCTGTAGAGAATATTATATTGGCGGAAAGCCTTGGTACAACCATGAATAGTATGTCAAAATCCACCCCTTCTATAGTTATCCTTATCATCGTTTGTATCTTAATCCTTTGTTTACTTTTGCCTATGGCTGTCGACGCAGATATATTCGACAATGGTATCGCAGCCATCTTGCAATTTTCCCTACTCAGGCTGTGATAGAAGGATTCACTTATTACGTTTGTCGTGCAGCCGGTGTCTATTAGGGCTAGGTGTGGTTTTTTATTTATCGTCACATAGACGTAAGGCAAATTCTCAATAGGTTTTGTTTCGACATTTATACTTTTGATCGTAACATCGGGCGCTATGGTCCACAGTTGGTGGTGTTTGCCAAGGATCGCGGTATGCCCTGCTTTAACGCAATCCGGTATTAGTTTAAAGGTCGGCCGCTGTTTGTACTCGAGCTGGCCTCCCCTCCATTCTGCGCATATGGTTCATAGATACCCGCTCTTGGATTCAATCCATGACCCTCTCTTTCAATTTGGTTTTCGCATTCTCGTGTCCGCGCTGGGTTTCTATCCAGGTCCTCGCTTACATATACCTGATTAGTACGTTGTTCATTTCCTGGCCTTGTGCATGTACGGTCATAATCGTATCCCCTCTGCGCTGGAATGTATCTATGGTCCCTTACATTTCCATAAATCTGGTTCCGTGGGCCCTCTGCACTCCTCTCTATGTTTATCATGTTGACCCTAGGTTCTTTACCCCTCTGGTCCCTCCTGAGATCCTTGTACCCTCTACCATAACCATTGTTGTCCCTATTCTCATTCCTGTATTGTCTATTGTTACTCTGCATATTACTAAATCTCCTGTCCTCTCCTCGATAGTGGTCATTGTTCTTCCGTATGTCGGGCGCGGCTGCCCCCTCTCGTCTGAACGGTTAGGTCCGGAGTTCGAGTTGTTCCTACTCGTATTTTCCCTGCTATTTCCTCCTTCCCTATTTCCACTTTGATTATTACCCCTATTGTCGCCCGCTTCCAGGATAGTTAGCATTTCTATCATTTGGTCGAATGTGCTAACGCGCGCGATTAGCAAGCTGTGCCTAATTGCCTGCGGATAATGGTTGATTAGCGTTCGTACAAATTCCGGTTCAGGGTAACTCGGTGAGATAAGTTTGGCTTTTTTAGCCAAGGCCAGAAAATGCTCGCTGTACGTCAAGTTTTTCCTCTTATCATATGTCCCATTGCGTATCTCGTATTTTATATCCATTTGTTTCTCGTAACTAAAAAATTTGTTACGGAATGTTTGCTTAAATGTCTCGTATGGAGCATCAGTAGATAAAGTAACCTCGAACCACATAAGACTGTTGCCTTTCAGGCACTTTTTAACAATATACATATACAAGTGTTTCGGGATACATTTAATTTTGAAATAGTTTTCCAGTTCTTCAATGAACTGGATGGGGTTTGTTTCACTTTCGTTATATTCCGGCAATGGGACATCAATGAAAGAGGAATTGTAGTACGGTGCTGACCCGTGTATACTATCTGGTTCGCTTACATTAGTATGCACCACAGAACTACTAGCGATCTCCTGGTTCCCTAGTACTTCTGTATGCGCACGTGCTTTGTGGTTAGCCGTCGTCCAAGAAACACTATCCGACGCGTGTGATTCATTTTCGGGAGTCCTCTCTTTTTGACATCCGCTATTAATTTTCTCTGTGAGGACGCTTATTTCCTCATTTAGTTTGCTGATTTCATTAGTCACTTTCTGTTCTATATTAGTGCCTAACTCATTAAATCTAGAATCAACTATTGTTTCGATCATTTCTGAGCGTTTATCCTGCTCAACAATTTTCTGAGCTACTTGGAGTTTTAGTGTTTCTTGTTCGTCGGCTAGCTTTTGTACAGATACACACATATCATTCACCCTTTTGTCCGCGTTCTCCAACCTACAGAGCACATTCTTGTCGACTCGTTTTATTTCCCCTTGTAATTCCTCCTGTTTCTCCCCTAAGTTAGTTTGTAACGTTATTATACTATTGTTCATCTCTGTTCTCATTTGACTTATTACCCTGTTTTCTGTTTTCTCTAAGTCTTTAATAAGTTTTTGTTCCATTTTATTTATCTTTAGTTCTACGCACGCTGACGATTCATTTATTTTCGCTTCTAGCATCTCTCTATTTTTTCCCATCTCATCCCTTAATGTTTCTTTCAACGTAAATACATCCTTTTCCCTGCTTATCTCCATCTGTCCTCTCCAAGTTTCAAGTTCCCGTTTCATATTCCTCTGCATTGCCTCTAAATCCATTTTCTATCTATTTCTACCTATCATCTCTTCTATTCTCGACATTAGCATTTCCATGTATTTCATGGTGTCGGTGCTTGGATTTCCCTTGTCCTCTACTTCCCCTCTAGCTTCTGCTCCTGCGTTGCTTTCACTATTTTCCCCTGTGCTCTGCTCTAAGTTCTCTCTGCCATCTTCGTTATCCTCTCCCATCCTTGCGATTTCGTTCTCTCCTTCAATCAGTTGCCCACAAGCCTTCTCCCTAATCTCTTCGTGTTTCCTATCCATTTTTTTATCTTTATTTGCCTGCCTCTTTCTATTCCTACTTCTTAACAACATAAATACACACAGATATATTCTCCGTTAAATCACTGTAATATTTTGATTTCTTATATAGGTAAAAAGTAAAAAAAATGCTTATTCTGTTGTTGTGTCACTTACTGCTTCCTTCCTTCAGTTGCTGTCTGTCTGCTTGTTGCCATCATCTTCTCTGTCCTGGTTGCCTCGTGGTCGTGGGACTTAGTCGTTCTGCCGTTGATTTCTATTCGTGTGTTACTTTACGACCTATTCTGCCCGCACGTTAGGGAGCCAATATGGAGAAGGGGTTATTGTTGGGCAACGAGGTAAAGATTGGATTTAGTGACACTAGGAATACTGAAGGAGTTCTCCATGTGTGAGAACTTAGGTTGCTCAGGTTGGTATTCGGTAGAGTTGAGGTTCTTATCTCGGGATTCCACGAGGACTTCGTCGGGCAGAATTAATGTGCAAAGAAGTTCTGGTAAAAGTAGTTTATTCTTAACTTTTATACACTGCAAGTGATCGTCTATACGAAGTGAATTTATTTAACTGTTTTGACGAAGTGTTTTGAAGTGACTTGATGAAATTATACACGAGAAGTAAGTGACGAGGAGAAGCCTCTCTCGCCTATAGGTAAATTAGTTACTCCCACTACCTCGATCACGTGGACCTAAGGTCAGTGCTTAGGCACATATAACGAAACATATAATTGGTTAATGCGCCCTCCTATTTTGATTCCGGGGGTGTTACAAATTTATTATTGGCGATTTACGCCTTCAGAGGTTGGACCTTTTTTCCCCGTGCTGGCTTCACGTACAGTCGGGTCACAAACATTAGCTAGGCTTGGGTTTTTCTTCTTAGGCTTGGGTTTTTTCCTAGGCTTCCGACGCTAGAAACTTGCCATGTTCCCACACTTTTTTTGCTAACGTATTTTTGTGTCAGGGTAAAACCCCCGCTTGTACATTAGCTAATGGGTTATGGTTATCACGCTAAATCAGTTAACTGGAGGCTTAGAAGATATCTCTACTCAATCTGTCGAGCAAAGGATTATTGTCATTAGTAAGTTATTATCATGTGTCAGCCACTTCCGTCTTCACAAAAGAAAGGTTTACATTACCTGAGTTGTCAATCCTCTCTAATAACTAATAATTTAATTACATTGATGCTGACTTCTTTGGATCATTTTATACGGCCTTTGCTCCTACATAATCAGGTTCCACTCTCTTCCCTGATCAATTTGAATATAAATATGACCTAAGTCCAGTAACTGCTTCATTTAATGATGTTATAATATCATCTGATTATTATTGCCGATAGGGATTTATTTAGATTTACACAGGAGGCTGTATGAATGAATTGCCACAAGTACGGATATCTAAAAATAATCTTCTCTTCTTCTTCTTCCTTCCTTCCAAGTATTAGGCCAAGGCCTGTTATGAACCTATAGAACATTTTCCCTCCAGCGTTTCATAGGACGGCCCAGAGATCTTCGTTCTCTTGGTATATAATTATAAACAGCTTTGGGGATCCGATTTGAACTCATTCTTTCAAGATGGTGTTTCCAATTTAGTTTGTACTGTTTAATATATACCAAAATTGGCGTAGTCTTCAATTCTTTTAAGATATCGGTGTTCCTTTTCCGATCCCATCTGGTGTAACTCGCTGTTCTGAGCATGGATCTCATTTCACAGGCTGCCATTCTGCTTTCATGTTGTCTTTTTAATATCCATGCTTGACTACCATAGATAACACTGGTCTAGCCAAAGTATTATATAAACGTAATCTGGTGTTTGATTACGATATAAATATATAATTATTTTAATTTTTACGTATTTAACTAAATATAAAAAAAACACATTTAATTTATTTAAGCGTAGCAGTGCACATCTGGTACTAACCAGTGAATAAATAAATTGAGATGAAATGATAGGGAAGGGAAGAGGTATGGAGTGTGTAAATGGGATGAAACGAGAGAACCTCGAGAAAAAAGCCGAATATTACCGGTATGGCCGACAACCATTGCCCCTCCGGAACCGCCAGGATTTGAATATGGAATCCCAGTCGGGACAGCGGCCACGCGCTAGTTACGCGTTTACCGAAACTGCTAAGTCAAACTTATTAAACATTTGAACTCGTAGGATTGTAATTAAATTTTTGAGCGATAGTGCATTTTGTCTTACTTGCAGCAATGGCGACCATGATTGAAAGTTCAACTTCCTACATTTCGGGGTTGCCAACCTAAATAACTGTACTGTAATAAAATAACATATTACATATTACAAACCACGTGTGGGAAGTAAAACCACTGTTCTGTATGCATACTACATACAATGTATATACAAAAAATATCCAAAAGGTAGTGTTAATAGGCCCTATACATTATACGAAACAAATCACTGCATTTTAAATGAACTGAACTTTATTCGAAACAATATAAAACAATAACTACGTTCTTGCCGCCATTTTATCACTGATTGGTGTCACGGCCTCCTGTAGTTCCAACTAATAAATATTGCCCTCACTGTTAACGCCAGTCAATTGTTTATGACGAACGCAAATATTTCCAACATATATGTTGTTATTTTACTATTATTTATTATTTTGAAAACACCGTCGCCCAAAAAATAATGTACAGAGCACGTTTGTGAAGTGTTTTACAGAATCTAGGAAATTAAATACTTCGGCATCGCTTGATTTTTAAACATCTTCCTCGCTTCTGTAAAAGCCACTTCCCAACCTCGCATCGTAATGTTCTATTGTGTAATATAGTTTATAACGTAGTGCTCCAGGTTTACGATTCATGTATATATTGAAAGAATATCGAATAATTTCCTCGATTACTGGCAGGTTGATTTCTTTATTCGTTGCCACCACGTTGTCATTTCAACATTCTGGTATTCTCTCCTGGCATGACGTTATTATTACCCACTTCTGAGGTTGGGGCGCCTGGATGGCAGTGTTACGGTCCCCGATGTTATATGATAGATGATTATGATGTGCCAGGAGGGGCCTCAATCCTGACTTAATGAATATGTTAATGATGATAATGATGGCCAGATGATGTTCGGGGACCGTTTGGGTCTTAAAGTTTCCTGAAGTTTGTCTTATAAGTGAGGACAAGTTCAATTGTAAAATTTTCAATTTCGGGCTAGGAGAGTTGTGGTGAACAATTTTTAATCGCTCGACTATTCCAAACTCTTTCGCAGTACATATGTACCGTCTGGTTTAGCTCCCGTTCAACTGTTCCCCCCCCCCCATTGGTGCTGTCCCATGGAAGGCTGGGTCGATGCGACTGTCTTCATCTCCGGCTTCAGTCCCACTACCTCTACATTTGGAGTGGTTGGCGGGAGTGTTAGCCTTAGGCCATCTAGAAATAAGTTTCCATGAGTAGTTCATACACTAGTCTACCATGTGTATACTTTGACACAAATAGCACATTTAATAAAAAAAACTTTTGGAAAACTATAGATTTATTTACACCGTAAATTTTGTCCTACAGAATAACAGTACGCATGCGCATAAGTTTGTCCCGCGCCGTAGCCGAGTGGTTAAGGCAGGAAGCCTTGGCGCAGAGCTACGGGACTTGCGCTGGTTCGAGTCCCCATGGGGGAAGAAATTTTCTCATGGTATTTCGGCCAGTATGGGACCGGTGCCCACCCAGCATCGTGATGCATTTGGGTAGCTACAATAAGTAGCGGCTCCAGGTTGAGAAAACCAGCTATAACGGCTGGGGGACTCGACATGCTGACCACATGTCACCCCTACACTGGCTGATTATCATCTACCTCTGTGATTGACACATGTGGATGTGAGGCCAGCTGCCGACTGTTAGGCTAAGGGCCTTGTAGGCCTGTCGCGCCAGGAGTTGTTGCGCATAAGTTTATAGAGTTAACGCTAGGTGGAACCACGTAGCTGTAAAACTACAGAAAGTTTATAGAGTTGTCGCTAGATGGAACCACGTAGCTGTAAAATCGGTATGACCAACCTGGACAATAAATTCCCAAACATTTATTAGAAATGAATGTACACTAATTTCTCCCTTCCTAACGTAAGGAAATAGATTACATTCATATTATTTACTTAAGTGTACACTAATACTAACCTACACTAACCTAACAAAACGAAATTAATTAATTTAATTATGTTGTGGCATTAGTTGCGATTGTTGCTAACACCGGTTTTAACGGAATCTTGTGGATGTTACATTAAGCAATCTCGCATGCGGTTCTATAGAACTTTGAAGAAATCATTGCGTAAGTAAATAAATATTTTTTGGTCGATGTGACTAATTTCTTATACTTACTAATATTGTTGTTACTGGAAGTAAGTCAACGTTCCCACATCTAACCTGGTTGCTATGCAAACAAAAGAAATCGCAATGCTGATTGGACTCAACAAGCACATATTCGGTAAGTAAAATAAAACATTTCTTGAATGTTTTGTACACTAACTCGTACCTTTCTTTAGACTTTTCCGGAATTAATGCAGAACATCTCACTCTCCAGGCTTCTTCAATTTCTCTATCATCTACCATGACTCCTTCCATAATAAAGTTATCAAACAGATTCTAATCACGGTACTACATATAAAAATGTCTCCACAGCCAACAATCCTCGCTTATAATAAAACAAATGAAAAGCTACATAGCAACGATCACCAAATGTTTCTTTCTCATGGAAGTCATTTACATGCAACCCATATTTTAATTAATTTGTTACTATATTTAGTAAAAATTAGTCAAATCGACCAAAAAATAGTATGCAATACACATGAGGTAAGCACGTAACAGATCTCAAAAATTGAAAAAACTCGGCGCAAGTGCCTCGTTTTATTCAAACTTTTTCTCAATCAGTGCTTACCTCACTTGTATTGCAATATACTATAATGATTATAAAAAAGTTATAAGTATCGTTGTAAAACGTTTAAAATAGTACCAAATGTTAGGAAGACAGAATAAGTACGTAGACTAACAGAATTGCAAGAATATAGTATAGAAAATCACGTGGAAATTATTCTATAGTTGAGCCAAACTTTTAATTTAATCTTGAATTTGTTATTTTTGTTACCTTGATTGATTAATTCAATATTATGCTTTCCAATAAAAATAAAATTGTTTAATTCCATAAATGATCACACACATTCTTGATTTATTGGAAATGTATATTTTTTTTAGTGTAATAGACTTTCAATTTAATTTTAATAAAAGCTTATATATATAAAACATTAGAAAAATAAATTTATACAACACAAAAATAAGCTAAATTATTTTATCTGATTTATAATTTCATTTGTCAAATTTGAAAACAGCCATTGTAATGCTTCCGTCTTTTGCTGCTCTCACGGCTTTTTTGTAGTCTTTCAAATGGAACAGTTTGATGCCAAGTGGATAGAATTCCAGATACCTGAAATGCACAAACATTCACTCAGTGAGTACACTAATTATTTTTCACACGTCGTCAATTTTCAACAAATTTCGAATTAAATCATTTTACTACGGGCAGTTAGTTGTAAACAAGTGTAGAAAGTACCGGTAACTCTTGATGAAAATAATAAAATCTGATTCTAATTACCAGACATTATTTACATTTTTTTGTAATTAAGGATAAAAAGCTTTAAAATTATACATTAATTTATAAATACAGTAGCTAATACCCGGCGTGCTTTGCTACGCCTAAATAAATGGAATATTAAAAGGATATTGTATGTTATACGAGTTTATTCTAATAGGATATATTCAGTTTCGTTGTGAAACATCGAAAAATGTGATCGCTAGAGCGATTTTTAAATTTTCACTTCAGGTGAACTCCTACATCTAATGGTATTAGAGGATACAATTGTGAATCTAAATCGTCGAGGGACCCAATGACACAAAAAATCATCAAAATCAGTCCAGTCATTTAGGAGGAGAAGATTGACAAACACACGCACAGAAAAGAATATATATTATATATATATATATATATATAGATAGATAGATAGACACACACACACATATATATGAAGATTAAACAATGCAGTCTGAATTAATTTTTTAAATAAATGTAATTTAACCATTGCTACAGTACATACACTGCTCAAAACAATTAGAGGAACACTATGAAATATGCAAATATTTTTTCATTGCATGAAGGTACAAACATGAAATTAATAAAGTACATTATTTGTGGTTATTTATTTATTGCTCATGTCAGTAAAAACAAATGAATAACGCTGACAATTAACTTTTCAAATAATTCCGCTATGTAAGCAATTGAATCTTGTGCTTATTTTTCAAAGTTAAACACTCGTTATGTAGAGTTAGTATCGTGTATGGCCTCCACGACATTCGATGACACTTTGGCACCTTCGTGGCATGCTCCCAATAAGATTCTGGATTTCCTCTTGCGGGATATTCTCCCATTCCTCCTTCAGAGCATCTCCAAGTTGCTGCAGAGTTTGTGGAGCTTGATGTCGGTTCCTGACCTTCCTGTCTAGAAGATCCCACAAGTGTTCAATAGGGTTGAGGTCTGGGCTGACCGCTGGCCACTCCATTACCTCAATTTCATTCCTCCTCAGGAAATCCCTGGTGACAGCCGCAGAATGTGCCCTGGCATTATCCTGCATAAACAGAAATCCAGGGCCTACTCCAATGGCAGCAGGTACTACATGCTCTTTCAGAACGTGCTCGATATACCGGACAGCATTCAGTCGCTGGGGAACAAGTACAAGGTCCGTACGATTGTTGTACATAACTCCGGCCCACACCATTATGGAACCTCCTCCGAATCTATCAATTTGCTGTACAGCCTCTGCAGAAAATCTTTCTCCTGGCCGTCCCCACACCCTCAATCGACCATCACAACGTGTAAGACGATACCTGGATTCGTCCGAGAAGAGCACAGACTCCCACTGGTTCAGGTTCCAATCACCATGGTTTTCAGCATACGTACGTCTTGCTGCCTTATGCCCATTTGTTAAGCGTGGTTTTTTAACGGGCCTTTTTGGACGAATATTCTCTTTCCTTAATCTGTTCCTTATGGTTTGGTCTGAAACCCGGATTCCGGAAGCCATATGAAGGTCATTCTGCAGGTCTTTTGCAGTTTTTGTACGCTGTCGAAGAGCAGAAAGAACAACGTATCTGTCATCCTGGGGGCTTGTTTTAAATTTACGGCCCTGGCCACGTCTTCTACAATACTGACCTGTCTCTCTGTGCCTGTTGCGTAACCTGGACACCACGGAAGGAGAAACCCCAAGCTCTCTAGCCACTTGTCGCAGAGATTGACCTTGTCGTAAAATATGTAGAGCATGATACACTTCAAACTCATTTAAATGCCTCATTTTGTCAGAGACTTCAATAAACAAGGCAATAATCAACATTCGTCACTATAGCAACATCAGGAAGCTTACCAATTAGAAGTGGCCAGTGCCTTCCAAAATAAAATATAAAAAATCTCTACATTTGTAATTTGAGGTAATTTCTCTGTATTTAGGCCATGGATCTTTAAAATTTGTATCCAATGATAAAATTAATAATTCAATTTACATATTGTCCAACTTTCAGCATCACAGCTTTGAAAAACAATTACTTATTCAATTTATTACAAGTGTTTCTCTAATTGTTTTGAGCAGTGTATTTATAATATACTAACTCAAAAACTAACTCACTGGCACTACCGAACCTGTAGGTTCATGGCCGCACGGACATAAGCTCTCAATATATCTCTATCCTGAGCGAATATTTTCCAATCATTCCCTGTATAATATACTTCCCTCAAATCATAGTAAATGTTATTCTCTCATCTCATTATTGGTCTACCAACTGGGCGTTTCCCTATGGTTTTTCTACAAGAAGCTTCCATGCACGTCTTTCATTCCCCATTCGTGACACATGTCCTGCCCATCGTAGTCTACGAGACTTAACTGTTCTCATGATATCTGGCTTCCTATAAAGACCATGTAAATTCACTGTTAATAGCCTTCTCCATTCACTTGTCTGTTAATCTCTCTTTGGCCCAAAACTTTTCCTAAGTACTTTATTCTCAAATACTCGTAATCTCCTTTCCTCCCTTAAAGTAAGAGATCATGTTTCGCTCCATATTAAACAATGCAGTCTGAATTAATCTTTAAGGGTCGGTTTCACCAAGAGAGGTAACTGTATTACGCGAGTTTTCCCCGTGTATAATGCATAGCTTAAACTGGCGTAATACAGTAACCTATGTTGGTGAAACCGACCCTAAATAAATGTAATTTAACCATTACTACAGTACATATATGAGGTGATTTCTCATCAACTACATATCTATAATATACAAGAAAATACAATTTTAACAATATTATATTGATAGTGTGATATGATCCATTATTGGAACTGTGTTAAAATAAGAGTATTGGAAAATGTTAAATAACAATTTTAACAAGTAGTCATAAGTAGGCTTAACAGAGTTACTGTATCTGCAATATTTTGAATGAAGGATATGAATTAATTTTAATTTCGAAAATACAATTTTTGCATAAAATAAATGAAAACCTCAACTCGTGTCGGATCAGGGCTGGTTGGAGGGATGAGATCCGAATCATTTCCTTATTTTAGAGGTCTGTGAAAAACAAATTTTGTCAGCCGATCACTCCTGATGCACCTTCACAGGGGCTGATGAAACGAAATGAATAAGATGAACGAAATGAATAAGATGAACGAAATTTGTGGCAGTTGAAAACGGGAAAATCCTATAGAAAATACTGCCCAGGCCCCGTTTCGTCCACCATAAAACCCACATTGAATGATCGAGACGAGTAAACGAGACCCCAGCGTTGAGAGGCGAGCGTGTAATCGCTAGCGTTATGGAGATTCCTTCGAATAAATTATACACAAAAAATTATTTTTGAAAAAAAAACTGTTTTACTTAATCTAGTTTACAGGAGCTTCATTGATTATACTGAGTAAAAAAAAATCATGATCCTACTAGGAGTATTTCGTGAGAAAAGTGTATCAATAATATGATTTTTAAGGGTTATTTAAAAATTGGCAGCTCAGTGACGCAAGCGGTTAGACGCTTGCCTCTCACCGCTGTGGTCCCGAGGTCGAGTCTCGGTCACTCTATGTGGGTTCGTGCTGGACGAAACGGAGCTTGGGTAGCTTTTTCTCGGGGTTTCTCCCATTTTCCCCTGCCACAAATTTCATTCCACCACTTTACCCATACTCATCTCGTCCATGTCATTTGATTTCGTTCGTCTGCCCCTGTGATGGTGCGTCAGATGTGGTCGGCCGGCAGCCTTGTCATTCACAGATCTCTGTATATAGGGGCCCATCGCATTTCATCTCTCAACCCGACCTTGAGTTGGACACAAATTGAGGATATATTTGTTATTTAAACATTAATTCAGGCTGGATTCTTTACGTTTCATTTTTTTTATACATGGCATATCAGGCCTAGAAGGTCCTTGGAACTATATGCTAGCCTCACAGACGTGGAGATCATCCGGTTGGTATAGAAGTGTTATGTGGTCAGATGTTGAGACCCTAGCTGTTATAACTGTTTTTCTCAACATGGAACCGCTGCTATTGTAGCTATCCAATCCTGGATGTGCACCGTTCCCATACTAGGAATATTCCATGAGAAAATTTGTTCTTCTTGGAGACTCGTACCAGTGCATCGCCAGTCACAAAACTCTGTGCCAAGGGACTATGCCTTAAGCCTCTGGGCTAGGGCGCAAGAATTATGATACCTTATATATAAGCAGTCCACCGCTGTGGTCTCGAGGTAGCGTACTGCCTTGTCACGCAGCAGGCCCGGGTCCGATTCCCGGTCGGGGCAGTTTTCTGGGTGAGGTTCTTATCGGGGTTTTTCCTCACCTGTAAGACAAATAGCAGGAAAACTTTAAGGCCCAAACGGTCCCCGAAATCATATGGCCATCATCATCCTTATCATCATCATCCTTATCATCATCATCATCCTTATCATCATCATCATCATTCTTCACCGGTGTTGGAAAAAACGGAAGCTACCACACCTACAATTCCCTAGTAAAGCTGGAAGCATAGCATGAAAATGCTATGATTGCAGTGAAGGACCTGCCTTCGGGTAGATTTATGGATGGATATATAAGCAAGCTGAACCCTTCATATATTAACATATCACATTTATTAATTTCGGATAATTAGAATCAGAGATCGTTTAATTAAGATTTACTTTTTCTCTCTCTTCAACCCGACATTCCTTAAAATGTTCGGCAATCTGTTTTGCCGTCGATGATAAAATTTTGCATATAATGTACGGTACAGGCATCTTAAGAATATTTTCTAAATCAGGCGATGTAACTTAAACTGGTTATTTATGAAGGCATTGACTGTAATGTAACATAGGCACTTTTATTATTGTTGGATACCATATTTAATTACGAATTCTTTTATCACTGCTATAGTCTGGAGGTAGCGTTGCTGCTTCGTACATGGCGGGAGTGGGTTCTATCCCCGATCGCAACAAGTTTCCTGATTAAGGATTTTTTCGGGGTCATTATCATCATCATCATCATCCAGGGATTAAGCCTGTTAGCTCGTTTTGGTTTCATGAAAGCTAGAATTGTTAAAATTGTTAAGACCATCTTAAGTGTAGGCTTCCAACATTTCTCCTTTCATGAGGTTTATAATTTAGCAATAATTTTGGAAATGTTCCTTCTGGTATTCTATCAATATGTTCTTTCGAGTTGTTCCTATATTTAATTATTCGGTATATAAGTTTGAAAATATTTAGTTATTTTCTTATATCATCATTTATTTTTCTTATTATTACTAATATGCTTATGTAAGCATAGATTTGAAACTTCTCAGCGATTTTCCAATAATGCTTACATAAGCGTATTGGGAAATCTTCTTCCAAAAATCTTAACTACAAGTGATTTTTTTCTCAGAATATACCTACTGAATGGATTGTCTTCAAAACTTCCAGTGCACATTTCAAAATAATTACTCAGAATTTAATTCTGACATTTTTCTTAGAACTGATCATTTTTAGAGTTCGTATAAAACGACGATGAAAAATGCAGCAAAAATATAATCTATTCATAAAAAATTATAAAATAAATATGGAATTCAAGAATAATAAAAGTCCATATGTTATATTACAGACAAATATTGCGTTCGCTAGAGTCAATTTTTAATTTCGGATTTCAGGTAAACCTCCACTAATGGTAGGATTTCGCGAATTTGATAAACCTACCTACTTCGGTTTATTTTAACAGCATATAGTGAGTTTCGTTGTGAAACATTGCGACCGCTGGAGCGGTTAATTTTTTTTCAGTGAATTCCTACACCTAATGGTTGTAAATTGATTTTACAGATTCAGAAACCTTAGCGGGTGTGCGCATAACAACTCCATAATGTTTCATCGCAATCAGATGAAATGTATAGAAACGCATAAGAGATAAACATTCATCTTTATAATTATAATACATAGATTTTCGGAAGTAGAAAAGTAGGCTAGATAAAACTTGAGGTCTGTTAGTCTGGAATTTTTTGTAATTTCTAACGAAATATTGAAAAACTACATTCTACCACTGGATAAAAATTTAATAATAAAGGTTACAAATAAATATAACTAACCCACTGGCACTAACGAACCCGTAGGTTCATGGCCGCGCGGACATAAGCTCTCCATATATCCCTATCCTGAACCAATATTTTCCAATCATCCCCTGTATAATCTGCTTCCCTCAAATCATAGTTAATGCTATTCTCCCACCTCATTCTTGGTCTACCAACTGGGAGTTTTCCCTCTGGTTTTCCTACAAGAAGCTTCAATACACGTCTTTCATTCCCTATTCGTGCCACATGTCCTGCCCATCGCAGTCTACGCGTTACAGATAAATATATATTATTTTATGAAGAGACCTAAGAGTGACAAGTAGGCTGTAATTAGAATACAGAATTTGGAAACTTACTTTCTTCCAAGATGTTTCGCCCATTCCACAGCCAAATGGAAAGTAAATGGATTCAAAAAGGCTCCAATAATTCGTGGTTCCTTGTCGAAAAATATATCTCCTGGAAGACTGAAAAAAATATACCAAAAGGGTCTGTTATAATGAAGTGGTCTTATTTATTTAGATTTGTGCAACATAAAATATATTAATTCCTGTAGTGTGGCCTATTTGAAACTTCGCCATACCTGAAGAGAACATAAATTCGATCAGTACGTTCACTAATACACCAATCCAAGTTGGATCGAAAGTTAATTTCTCAAAACAAACATAGGTATTTGGTATTTATTTGCTAATAAAACGTAAGCCATGTACATACATACTTATATACATATAAGAATGGCTTGTTTAGAGGAGTGGAAATCAAATGTCTTCTGACTTCAACGCACACCCTCTCATTTTTTCCCTTTTTTCCCAATTTGATAGAGTATCAAATTTCATTAAAATACATAAATATTAACCCGTACCGAACAGGACCTATATTTATAAACATTCAATAGTAATTACTTATAATAAGAGTTTTATTTATTTTTATATTGTCTTAAGAGAAAAAAGCAATAAATATATTCAAATTCAGCTGTTAACATCATAAATCATTACCATTCTTATCGATAATCTCGCGCCTATTCTAGCTTAATACGCTGCGGGTTCCTCATTTAAAATTTCAATAAAATTGACTTTAAATTACTTCTTACAACCAAATGAAAAAAATAGAGGGTACGCGGAATGAAATACGAAAAGTAGTCGCCGCGGTGATCTAGTGGTTATGCTCCTTGCCTTTGGTTCCGTGTTCAAACCCGGCTGCGGTCTATGAATTTTTTTAGGACGGAAAAATCCAAGGAGCAAGTCCTCCGGGAAGGATTTTAATCCATGGGCGAATCTGAAGATGATCAGGCTCGTAAAAGTTCCTTAAGCCTAAATAAATAGGTCTCTAAACAAAATTTACCGGCATTAACGTCCTTAATTGCCTGTTAGATGTATCATTGGGCCGGTGTGTTGCATACCATCCATGACATCTACGAGCAAATAAGGTAACTAAAAATTAACTTGGTCTAGTAAATCCTTAAAACGGAGAGGCTATGACCCAACAACAATGGGCCACGCCATTATATATTGTAGATAGATAAAATGACCACTCTAATGTGTGTGTGTGTGTGTGTGTGTATATGTATATGTATGTCCAACGCTGTGGTTTCGAAGTAGCGTGCTGCCTTGTCATGCAGCAGGCCCGGGTTCGATTCTCGGTCGGGACAGGCTCCACGGTGAGGTTATTTTCGGGTTTTTTTCTCACCTATAAGACAAATGTCAGCTTAGGGCCCAACGGTCCCCGAAAATCATCCGGCCATCATCATCCTTATCATTATCATCACCATCCTTCACCGAGGTGGAAAGCAACGGGAAACTAACACACCTATAGGCCTAATTCCCTAGTAAAACTGCGAAGCATAGCATGAATGCTATGATTGCAGTGAAATACCAGCCCTCGGAGAGAATTACTATGGATATATATATATAAATATATATATATATATATATATAACAGCGTTACTGCTATAAAGTAAATATTCTCTTTAATAATTTGCTTAACTGTTATGTTAGCCGCTAGATGGCAGTTGAAAGAAATTTCCGCTACCTCTTGTGTGAATTGAGAATACTACATGTATAAGAAAATTGTATGTTTGTCTTGGAATTCTTGGGTAGCTCAGTTGGTTAGAGCGCTAAAGGTACAGACTTTAGAGACTCGAGTTCAAATCCCGACTCAAGCATCCTTTTTTCTTTTCATATCATATTTGCCTTCATTGCCAAATGTCAAAAATATATTTATAATATATATATATATATATATATATATATATATATATGGATTTAGTTTTTAAAATTTAATATATCCTCTAAACTAAGAATTATGTAATTAACTAAAACATTGGGGGTATTGTAGTAGAAATTATTTTTAGAAAGAATTCTGCAACCTATTAAGAATACTATACATACACACACACGTGTGTGTGCATCTACACTCCCCTGATAGTTTTAAACCAAGCATTTGTGTTGGATTCATCGACATTTGTAAATTACTAATGGACATTTTAATTATTGCTAGAAACATTGTCGAAAATGTTAATTTTAAAATATAAATGATAAAGCATCATACATCTGGATAAAAAATAACGTGATTATGTGTGTGTTATTTAACTTTAAAATCTATTATCTACCTTCACATCTATAATACTGAAAAGTTGTTAGTTGAAAATTGTTTGTAAGCTCGATATTATAAAGAAATAACTTTTAACAGTAACACCATACTATTATTATTATTATTATTATTATTATTATAGTATTATTAATATAGTATTATTATTGTATTATTATTATTATATTATTATATTATTATTATTATATTATTATTATTATATTATTATTATTATATTATTATTATTATTATTATTATATTATAGTAATATTATTATTATATTATAGTAATATTATTATTATATTATAGTAATATTATTATTATATTATAGTAATATTATTATTATTTTATAGTAATATTATTATTATTATTGTTATTATTATTATTATTATTATTATTGTTATTATTATTATTGTTATTATTATTATTATTATTATTATTATTATTATTATTATTATTATTATTATTATTATTATTATTATTATTATAGTATTATTATTATTTATCCAAAGCACCACGTTGTCTTGCCAAATCATTACCATTCTCTCTTTGAATTGGAGGAGTTGTAACCTACTCCTAAGGTTGGGGCGCGTGAAATGTATAGTTAAATTACACCAATATGATGATTGATAAATTATAAGAAGTATCAAATGAGTATTTATACTTAAACATTACTTAAATGTAAGTTATGGGCGACCATACGAGTTTAAAAAGAAGTCTGGTTTGCGAGGTAATCGAACCCTTAACCTGATGAACTTTAGTGAGAACCTCTGACAACTAGACCATGAAAATAGTTTGTAGCTCTATATTATAGCATTTTTATTATTCGTCAGAACGACAATGGTGCACACTACTTTTGTATCTAATAATTATATATTTTAAAACTTTAGTACATGATGCATTAAAAATCTCTTAAGAATATTTTCTTACAAAATTTCAACATTACTTATTCATAAATTTTCATTTTTAGGAACAACTATTTTAGCATGTTTAATTCTACTGGATCAGTATTTTCATAAACTTTAAATTCCGAAAAGAATGTTCAATAAAATATTCTCTGCATGTAGTATCTTAGCAGGTTTGGGAGGAATTACCCGACTCTCTGAGAAGATATTAGGACCTACTCATCCTCTGATTTATATATTCCTGGTTCGCAACATATCTGTAATATGCTCGAATCTCCCTGTAATGTTATATTCTTCATATATCTTCTTCAAATGGCAAACTTCATTGCTCTGAAAAATTCAATATGTACATCGCAGAGAGTTTGAAAATTACAGATATGCCTATTAAGTTTTTCGAGTTTTAAAATATTTAAAGGAAATCAAAAACTTGAAAATATTATTCTGATAAAACAATTATGTTTGTTTTACCAGTCATCTAGATTTTAAAAAATGAGGTCTGTCCACATACATGTGTGATCTGGCACACTGAAAATAATAGAATAACATTCTTAATATGTTCTGGATCTTCCTGCTTAGACATAAGATGAACATACCGCTAATTTGGTCCGCGCGCCCGTCTGTAAATAGGCGAACGGTGTGTAGATTATCTGAACACTCTGTATTTCTTAATCTGCAATAAAACATTATCCAACTTCATTCGAAATTTTCAGTCCATCGAGTTAAATCCAAATTATTATTATTATTTTTTTAATTCAATGCCTCTACGCTGCCATTTCGACATTATGGTATTCTCTCCTGGCATGGCGTTATTGTAACCTACTTCTGAGGTTGGTAGGTGCACTTCTGAGGATGGTAGGTGCACTTCTGAGGTTGGTAGGTGTATGTATTTGCTACTGTTTGTGCGCTCTTTGACGTTTGTTGGCCAATGGTACAATTATAAAGATAAAAATGCCTTCTCAAATAAAATAGCTTTGGTCTTGTAATTTCTGGACATTTTCACAATCAAAAGAGACCGTCATTTCATCTGATTTTGATTTTTTCAGTACTACCTTGGTTTCCTAGATGTCGGTAAGCATGTGGCGGAAAGCTAACCACGGGTCACTCCAATGACATCTATACGAAACAAGTGTAACTAAATTAGTATGGTTCAATGTTTTCCCTGTAGGGGAGAGCGACTAAATCTCGTTGAGGGAAACAAGGCTTACAAGAATTCGTTATAAAAAAAACGAATTAAGTTAGCTAATTTGGTGTCTTTTATTTTTGTTTCTCCACACTTAGGCGCTCTTTAGATTTTTTTCCTTTCAATTCAGTGATTCAGACAGAATTCATATCTTAGGATAGAGCAACCAAGACATTTTTTTACTATATGCACCTTGTTCTAAAGATTTATTATTATTATTATTATTATTATTATTATTATTATTATTATTATTATTATTATTAAAGTGTATATTATTATTATTATTAAAGTGTTTATTATTATTATTATTAAAGTGTTTATTATTATTATTATTATTATTATTATTATTATTAAAGTGTTTATTTAAAAGAAACAAGTTTACAAATATTTCATTAGAGAGAAAACTTACATTCTACCTAACATATGTAAAAATATAGGTTTCATGGATGTGTTAAATTATGAATCAGCCCGTTCATGCACTGAAAAGTTTGTTTTCAACTTATCATAAACTTCATAATTTAAATACTACTGGGCATGTCTGATTTAACATAGCGACGTTTTAGTAGCCTGGGCCTATGTAGACGATTTTAAAGATTCTTAACCCTTAAATTAAAAAAAAATTGTATCCTATAAGAGACATCAATTGGTTTCATTCATTTAATAATTTTAATAAAAACAGATGAAAACTAATGAGAAGAGATTACTTTTTTTAAATTTCACAATTTACCAAATATTAACAGTTACGCATTATTTCGTTTTCATAGCGGTCCGGCGACATTTAAATAACTGACAAAATAATGAATGTTTTGCCAAATTAAGAGTTAAACTACTTTTTTGCGCGATAGTGCGTTTTGTCGTACTTACAGCAATGGCGACCATGATTTAAAGTTCAGCTTCGTACATTTCGGGATTGCCAACCTAAATAACTATATTGTAATATTAAATTTACACCCACTTTCGGGAAATAAAACCACTGCCCTCTATGTATATTACGTACAATGTATATACAAAAAAATATTCGAAAGGTAGTGTTAATATACATTATATGAAAATGAACTTAACTTTATTTGAAACAATATAAAACAATAAATACGTACTCGCGAATATTTTCTCAATAATAATGGTCTCACGGCCTCCTGTACTTTCAACTAATAAACATTACCAACACTGTTAACGTTAGTCAGTTGTTTATAATGAACGCGCATATTTCCAACAAAGATGCTATTATTTTACTACTATTAATTATTTTGAAAACACCATCGCGCAAAAAAATAATGTACAACACACGTTTGTAAAGTGTTTTACAGAATCTTGGAAATTAGAAAAACCTCGATATCGCTCGGTTTTAAACATTTTCCTCGATTCTGTAAATACCACTTCCCAACCTTACATCTTAATATACTATTATAGTTTTCTGTTTTTTAAGTACTATGTTTTCCATGCTGTTTATATATTATGAATGATAACTACACTATAAATAAAAAAAGTAGTACAGAGGCATATATATAACTCAAAACATTTATAGGCCTAATTCACGTTTATGGGAAAAATAATTTTTATTTTGTTCTGTAACTTTTCTTTGTTGCATTTTTTAAGTTGATAAGCTCATTATTTATATGAATTATTAAAAAAATGTTAAAATTCTATTATATACACTTGCACAAAGAAAAATTGTCTTAGTCTGTAAGAAGCTTACGTAAACAAGTGATTGAGCTATCTAGAGTCATTTCTATGGAAACCATAAAATCGATGTGAATGGCGAGCCCATTCCCTAGGGGAGTTAGTTAACTCACCTTATATTCTTGCTGCATGGCATTTGCCCAAAAATCACCAACTTGCCCATGGGCTTCTGGCATTTCATTGCAAGTTCTATCAGGTGTACGTTAGGTGTGCAGGCGAATACAACATCTACGCCTCTTCTTCGACCTCTACATGATATCATTCCTTCAAGTTTGGAAGGTGACTGAATTTTGTAGTCAAGTGCTGTACATAAACAAAACCCAATATAAGATTTTACCACTACATGATTTAATTTCATTCTTTAAGTAGTTTTGACATAAGGTAATTGCATGGAAAGCTGACGCTTTAAAATGGATACTCTTAATTGAGGCGTTCACAAGTCAAGATGATTAAGTCAGTTCTCGTCATTTCACAATTATAAAGTTGGCAATATATTAAATATAACATATTTGGGATTAATGTGATTTATTTTATAGTTCAAACAGTTTAATAAAAATTGAAAACGACATTTTACATCAGTACTTTTAAATTTGAAGAGAAACATATATGCCTAAATCGGGATTTTGGGTTCAAATCCCGATTTAGGCATATGTTTCTCTTCAAAATTAATTTGTCATTTAGTGAGAAGTGATAAATTTAATATTAAACATCAACATTTTAAAATTCATACTGAACCACTGTTCAAGTTGTTTTGTAATAAGTAAAGTAAAGTAATCCCACTACAGGCCTCGGGAGGCCCTTGGGGTAGTAGGAGGTTAAAGCTCCCACTTTTTCTAGACAATCGGTACTTGTTGTCAGCCGGGTTGTCAGCCCTGCGTGACGGCCGCCTTTACCCCAGAACAAGCGTCTGGTACTCATTTACGTTAGAGGCTGAGTCGACCCCAGGGCCATAGTGCCGCCAGAAGGTTTTGGTCAGTTTAAAAATCCTGACCCCACCGGGACTTGAATCCTCGAACTTCCGACTTGTAGCGCAGTGCCTTAACCACTACGCTACGGCGTGCCCCCATGTAAAAAAATAAAACTAGTATCTGAGAAAACAGTCGACCTAAACATTAAAATTCATTACAATTGTGAAGGCCTTTCAGAACTACTTGTTCAATCTTCAGCAGCTGGATTGTTACTGATTATTTTCGATAAGCATACTGTATACAGGGTTAAAGTTGTTAAGTGCCTTCTGATTTTGAGTATCTCGATGCCTTCTAACATGTTTATTATATGGTTGTTTCATTCTATTTAGTATTAAGAGTGTATTGTCAATTGTGTTGAATTGATAATATGCATATATAACGTGCTTTGCAAAACTTGACTTTTCCTCGTTAAAACTGAAGTCCTTGAAATAATACCATATCTAATAAAATAGACGAAAATAATATAAATGAAAGTCAAGGAGTCTAGAAGCTAAATTGCAACAGTTGTGATAAATTTTATATCGGAATAAACACTAGAAATATTAATATAAAATTTAACGAGCATTTCAAGGACTTCAGACTTAACGAGGAAAAGTCAAGTTTTGCAAAGCATGTTATAAATGCAGGTAAGAAATTCAATACAATTGACAATATACTCTAGATACTATACAGAAAATTTAACAACCATAAAATAAACATCTTAGAAGACATCGAGATACTTAAGAAATGAAAAATAACAAACTGATAAACGAGAACGCACCTAAATAAATTCAACCCCCCTATACATTATGCTCGTCGAAAACAATCAGTACCAATCCAGCTCAATAAGATGGAACAAGTGGTTCTCTGAAATGCCTACAAAATTTTAATGAATGTCAATGTTGAGGACGACTGTTTTCTCAGGTACTAATTTTATTTTTTAACTCATCTTACATCACAAAAATAAGTACCTGTATTTAATCTTGAATATCTAAAAGGAATTAATGATAACAACTGAATGACTCAATTCATTCTCTATTGTGAGCTACTAAAGTTTAATTATTGATGATATTGGTATTTTAGGATGTTTTAACATAACACAGAAGTTACATACAAACAGATGACTGAACTGTAGGAAGTGTATTTATTTGTTTTGTTATTTTTTAATAAGTGGCTTGTACTACGAAACAAAACACACTGCTGAATATTTGGACCAAATAGAGGAAATTATAACTGTTGGAGAATCAAAACAAATAACGATACTAAACGAATTAATAAAAATCAGAATATAATAAACCATGTAAGATCACTCAGAATTGGTTGGCTGGGGCATATAATAAGAATGGATGATGAGAGATTGGCTAAGAAACTCTATAAATGGAAACCTATAGGAGGCAGAGCAGTTGGAAGACCGAAGATAAGATGGGAGGATGACACAATGAATTATCAAAAGAAAATTAAAGTGACTAACTTGAATATGCCAAGAGACAGATAGGCATAGAGGAGGATTGTTGAAGTTGTCGCGCATTAGGAAGAAAAGAAAGCTAGCAAAAATGAAATGGTTACACGAGCCAAATTAGGTAAATTTAGAGCAATTGGGTAGTATTAGACGGGAAACCACCAAGTTACTAAAGAGTAAAAAGAGGGAATATTTGAGAGAGAAGATTAATGATCTTGAAATGAATGCAAAAAATAGGAACATTAGAGAATTATATCAGGGAATTAGTATAGAGAAGAAAGGGTTTCAGGCTAGAACAAACATAATTCGGAATGAAAATGGGGATATGATTGCAGATTTCAGGAGTATATTAAATAGATGGAAAAGTTACTTTAATCAGCTATTAAATGTACATACAGAACAGGACATTGAGGAGGATAATTTACAGCAGAAATGCTAGTCACAGAGCCAAGTGCATTAGAGGTTGAAATAGCGATTGAAAAATTGAAGATGTATAAAGCACCAGGTTCAGATGAGATCCCTGCAGAATTGATAAAAGCAGGGGGAGAAAAATTGATGGACAAGATACACTGGCTGCTTAGTATCATTTGGGAAAAAAGCTCTTCCAGATGAATGGAAGGAATCAATTATCGTACCAATTTATAAGAAAGAAGATAAAACTGATTGCAACAACTACAGGGGCATCTCACTACTTTTAACTTCGTACAAAATTCTAACAAATATATTAGTAAGCAGACTTACTCCCTATATTGATGACATTCTAGGAGATCATCAATGTGCATTTAGAAGAAATAGGTCTACAACAGATCAGATTTTTAGTATAAGACAGATTTTAGAAAAGAAATGGGAATATAATGGTACTGTACATCAACTATATGTAGACTTCAAAAAAGAATATGATTCAATTAAGAGGGAGAAGTTATATAGTATCCTGCTGGAGTTCGGAATTCCTAAAAAGTTAGTTAGACTTATACGAATGTGTCTAAATGGCACAAAGAGTAGGGTGCGTGTCGGCAAACAGTTTTCGCACACTTTTGAAATCCAGAATGGGTTGAAGCAAGGAGATGCACTATCTCCTCTACTATTTAATTTTGTACTAGAGCATGCCATTAAATCTTTAGAGAATGAGGAAGGCTTACAAATGAATGGTATTAATAAGCTGTTAGTTTATGCTGATGATGTAGTATTGTTGGCTGATAGTGAGGAGATACTAAAGGCCAATACGCACACACTATTGAGTAACACTAAGAATTTAGGACTGGAAGTAAATATCAATAAAACTAAATATATGGTCACACGCAGAAATACATTATATAATGGAAATGGACAGCTAATGACAAATGAGGGAAATTTTGAGGAAGTGGCTGAATTCAAATACCTAGGAACAATGATCACAAATAGGAATGAGATGCACAAAGAAATTAAACATAGGCTCAATTATGGAAATGCGTGCTATTATGCATTGCAGGGACTCTTGATGTCCCAACTCCTTTCAAAAAACATTAAACTGAAAATATATAAAACTATTATTCTACCAGTTATACACTTCACAGTAGCTTTTCAGGGCAAAGTGCCAGTCAGAGCAAAAATAGTAATCAATAATGAAATAATAGAACAGATAGCACACTTTAACTATCTTGGTTCAGATATAATATACAGCTACGATTGGGATATACACAATAAATTAAACCGATATCAAATGATATGTGGCACCATAATAAGAACCCTACTAAAGACTCGAAGAGAAACTCAGCTAAATGGTAGTAAAAGATTCCGGGCTATGTGGCCGTGGTCTATAACTGGCGTTTCTTCCAGACGTTTCTCCCTCAACTGCGGAGGGCATCTTCAGTGGCGAGCGCTAGAAGCTGTTGTTTCCCTGTCGCAGTCGAGTCTACGACAGGGAAACAACAGCTTCTAGCGCTCGCCACTGAAGATGCCCTCCGCAGTTGAGGGAGAAACGTCTGGAAGAAACGCCAGTTATAGACCACGGCCACATAGCCCGGAATCTTTTACTACCATGATTACCGGCCGTGAAAGCCTGCATTCCACTATTAAACTCAGCTAAAGTTTTATAAAATTAAGGCTGTTCCTATTCTTTTATATGGATCTGAATCTTGGGTATTTACAAAAAAATCACACATTCAAGCCACTGAAATGATATTTTTAAGGTTCGTGAAAGGATGTACACGCATGGATAGATTGCACAATGAATCAATAAGAAATTAACTGGAGATATTTTCAATACTCGATAAAGTAGACGAGCACAAATTCCAATGCAAAGAACAATTAGACAGAATGGACAATACAAGATTACCCAAAAAGGTCAACGCCTACAAACCACATGGAAAACGATCTTTGGGACGACCAAGGAAACGATGGACTTGAGAACGGAACAGGTCGCATTGACCTGGAAAGGAAGAAGAAGAAATAAATACTTCAAAATTGTCTAACAATGTTATAAAAATAGTTTGAAAAAGTTCAAAATATTAAACAATGTTTGTAAATACTGAAAAAGAGCTCTAGTTTACATAAATATAACTGAAAAATGAAGCGCTAGTAGAAGTGCAGTTGAGCCCGAAATCCTTTCATTGTGTATACATCGAAAAGGCATGTAATACTGTTGATAGCGAATTCTCAGTCGGTGAAGAACGTTAAGCGAGGCAGTCCTCTTGGTTTTTCTTAGTACGCTAGGTGCCGGCACCGGGTTTCACCTTCTCCCTTTTCTTGATCATCATCTTTCATATAATATACTTAGACTACACAATCACTGAATCCTACACTCGTCCTACACCCCCTCTTTATACAAAAACAAGTACATATTACCTGAGTAATGTGATCTGCCGAAGTGGTGCGTAACAATTAATGTAGATAAAAACTACATTAACAAAATATATCCACCTAGCCTGGAACCCGAAGCACAAGAAGTACAATAGGTGACATTGGAAAACACGCACTACACATGCACGCACACATACACACACACACACACAACTCTAAGGAAGCTGAAAATTGAAAGTTGTTACATGCAAAAAAAAAAGTTTAACAACTTATGGTTTTATAATTATTAATGCTGTTGATTTTGAATTTGAGAGTTGTTATGGAAGCAATGAAATATTCTGAGACTGCGATCGAGGTTCTACATTGACTGTGTCCCAGTGGTTAACTCGAATAAGCTCCATATAATTTTATAGCAGGTGAATAATTTTACATATCTCATATGAAGAAGAAAAGGATGTAAATGCAAAAATATCTAAATTTTTAAGAATTTTAGGGTTAATAAATTCTATATTCAAGCCACAGTTAGTCATAAAACATTCAATAATAAAAGTGTATAAAACACTGGCCCTTCCAACGTTTTGTATGGTAGCGAAATATGGACGTTGAAACAGAAGGATATACAGAGACTTAGGTCTGCTGAAACTAGATACCTTCGGGGGACTGCAGGATACACACTACTAGATCACAAACAAATGAAGACATCTTATAAGAATTACACATCTAACCTTTAGAAAACAAAATTTTTGATTATAAGTCAAGATGGATGCAACATGTTCATCGAATGGAAGATCACAGGATACCCAAACAAATATTAAGATATCAACCTGCAGGAAGAAGATGACAAGGACGTCCACTCAAAAGACTTCTGGATGGTGTTTCTCTTGAGGCCGAAACAGGTCAACAAATGGCCTAAATTCGTGAATTTACTATGATGATGATAATTTTATTCTATGTATTAAATACTGGCGATTCCAGAGGGGTTTTCGTGGTTTTTTCGACGCTTTCTTGAGGTTCTCCCGTTTCCATTATTTCATTCCATCAACATTCTCCATTCTCCCTTCCCTCCCCTTCATGTCATTTCATTTCTTATTCACTCATTTCATATCAACTTACACTTCATATCATGTTAGAAAAAATGTTTGATTGGCAACTCACAGGTGTTGAAAATATGTGACTGTGAGGAACTAGTGGGGACCATAAGGATGTTAGCACTTGACTCCAAGCCTGAGCATTAAAAAGGGCAAAAGTGGCCAACAGTGCAGTTCCTCCTCCCGGGCAGGGTAATGGCGGTATGGTTCATGGGAGAGGAATCTAATGTGCCGGACATGGAAGACGATCTACAACTCACTTAAGACCGTAGAGTAGACTAAATTCAATTCATCCACAATATACTGTGTTAACGCAAGTAATATTTCAGGTAACTGTGCTCAGGAAAGTATCTCCGCCCAGTCTAAATAAACTAAATAAAGAACTGCAATGAATTTACTTTAATTTTGTCCTTTAATATGCGATTATATATAAATTCCTAAATAGTAGGTTTTAAATCCTAATCTATTTATTAGATTTTATCTTCCTTCACACTGAAATTCATGTTGATAGAAGATGTGACACTGCAATGTTGCCAAAACGTCAACGAAGACTGAAACCTATGATATATGTGAATAAATATTTATAATCTGACGAATTTAAGCTGAAATTAGTCTTTTGGACATTGTTGGCTTTTAGATGTATACTTTAATTTGTGTAATAATGTATTAATTCTCTTAAAAAAATGTACACCCATATATTCACAATATGTAGGATACATATTACTTTTAACCCAAAACAATTTGTCATCCTACATATAGAATATCAGTAATGGTTTCTTATGCACTTAGTTATGATATTGAAGTTGTTCAAATATACTAAAAAAACTAAAACTCGATGATGCGACTGAC
This sequence comes from Diploptera punctata, assembly GCA_030220185.1. Lineage (NCBI taxonomy): Eukaryota > Metazoa > Arthropoda > Insecta > Blattodea > Blaberidae > Diploptera > Diploptera punctata. The sequence continues at coordinate 1,613,212 of JASPKZ010001229.1, forward strand.
TTATAAGATCATTGATATACCAGCCGGCTGTTGGCCTCACATCCATGTGCAATCACAGAGGTGGACGATCATCCAGCCAGTTTAGGGGTGATATGCATTGGTTGATGGATGCATTAGAGCTAATGGAGGCCAATATTGAACATTTTCTGCGATTTCCTGATTCCTCACGGTTCTGTTATTGAATGTTCTTGTACTGGGTTCTACTGTAGAAAACATTATCTAAAATAGGACATAAAACATTTCCGGACCTATGTCAGTATAAGACTTTTTATGTCTTACGTGCAAGAAATGTTTTCCCAAATGTTTGACATATTATTTGTTACACCCTGTGTTCTCGCTCTTAAAATTCCATCGACCTGGGCCAGATTAGAAACCAGGAACCTCGGAACCAGAGGCGAGTATAGTAACCACTAGTCCACCGCGGCCGCCTCCATGTTTATGTATATATAGCATTTCTTGTTTTATAGATGAATATGAAAATATTTGACAAACTATGTTTTGTTTGTTTTTAATGATACAATATGGTTTGTTATAAATGGTCATATTATTCGCGAACAAGTTAATGACACATATGCAACACAAAGCGATATAAATTTAATTGAAATGAGTCAAATTTATAATTATAACAGTAAAATCAACATACATGTCGTTACTAATGAACAAATTTCAAAGGAATTCCCTTTTTTTATGTATTTCAACATGAACACATTTGATAATATTTTCCCAACCATATTATGTTTTTAATTTCCCTTAATCTCCCTCCATGTTATCCGCGCTACCTATTTCACAAACATTTCCCTTTTAAATATTATTTTTTGAAGGGCTGTTAGAGAAAGTCGATAATAATCTTGTACGAGTATATAAATACCGGTACTGGAATGGAAAATGTTTGTATTTTTTAAACGTACTAATATAATAATGAAGTATAAATGGTTTGTAAAGTGAAGTATCTCATTATAGGCCATAGGATACCCTTAGGCTAGTAGGAGGTTAAGGCTCCCACTTTTTCTAGACAATCGGCACTTGATGTCGGCCGGGATGTCAACCCTGCGTGACGACCGCCTTACCCCCAGAACAAGAATCTGGTACTCATTTCTGCTAGAGGCTGAGTATTGTATAATCGTAAAATTAGTTTTCTATATCTCATTATTTTCCTGTTTTTATATACACTAGACAGGGACAATTTAATATGCCTTGCTTATATACATTTTATTATTAGTTTTAGTCTTAATTTTAACTAAAATGAATTGGTTGTATTATAGATCGTAATACGTATATTAGATATTATCTTTTGATCAAATTTTTACTTAGTGTTTAATATTAGAGTTAATTAAGATTGTTATATTCTGATGTAATATATGTTTGTCCTGGTGAGTGGAAGAGAAGGCCACATGGCCTTAACTCCACCAGGCTAAATAAATCTAAATCTAAAAATCTATACCCCATGGTGCCAACAGAAGATTTGTACAGGTTCCTAATTAAAAAATATATCTCTGTTGACATAGGGCATATATGTTATTCTTAATACGTATTTTTATTTTCATGAGGCGGAATTTGATTTTTAAAAATCCGTAACACTGAGTGTGATAATCTGATAAAATACGTGTTATATGAAATAAAGTAAAATAAATTGATGAATTCACATTCCTTTACAAGTCCTTTTCAATGTCCTTTTCTTGGCAATAATTTTCCTTTTTCTCTTACAGCTTTAATTTTATACCAATATATTAATAACATGTCCTATTAGATACCGGTACATCGGTTTAATTTGTTTAAACTTTTATCTTTCATTTGTTTCTTCTTGCTAATAAATTGCTAGGATATGATACATAAAATTTATTATATTATTCTCTAGGTCCTCTTATTTCAAAGAAATAAGGACTTTCATTAAGGGTGAATAATTAAGTTATAATTATTATCAGTAGTAGTGCATATTTATATTCAAATGAAACGGGACGAAACTAGGAATTCATTGGTAACATAATCAAAATGATACGACTTGCCATAAAATAAATTTATATGCAATCGATAAAACTCTAGTACCAAGTGATTTAGCGCTCGGTCATAGACCTGGACCTTTGTTATTGTGATGAACCACACTAGCAAACAAGATACAATGGAACGGTAAGGCCTTATACAATAGAGAAAAAGTTTGCAGTTTCCTTTGTAGAGGGGAATTACAAGACTGCGCTATTATTAACTTGTAACAACAATAACTAAATCCAAAACTGCATACAAAAGGGTGGAGAACAACTAACAAGCTACCGGGTTTTCCTAGGTAAGCTTCGGAAAAAAGCCCCCACAAGCCAATTTAACGAAACATGCGCGCACTCCACATATGTCTTCTTTGGCGGCAGAAGGTAAAGGCCGACAAACAGAATACGCCCTAGCAAAGACAACTCTTAGTTGGACAACACTGCAAATTTGATATTTGGACGCAAATAATTTAAAGGACGGGATATGACCACAAACCCTTAAGTTTAACACCCCCGACAACGCCCTGAAGACATGGTTTGCGAATCAAAATTGTTGTAACATGTGAACTTCTTGTGAGACGCTAAGACTTTTGGTGGAAGGGACGGATGCCGGATCACATAGAAAAAATAAATATTCATTTTTAGCAAAAATTAAACTACTAGCGGTGTGCCAGGTGAGGAGGCACATCGCTTAGTTTAAGTCAAAAATACTAGCGTGTGCTCCAGCCGCAAGCGCGTTTCCTCTAAGTTTCGGCGCTATCAGTCAGAGCGTACTTTTTTAGTGTTATAAATATTATTAGTTTCGACCCTCAGTTTATAGGGCTTTAAAGACAAGTAGCTATAAATAAGTGATAGCGCATTTATTTGACCCAAACCTTGGAGTTAGAATAATTATTTAAATACCTGCAGTGAATAATAAATATACGCTTCCGGCCACCAACAGCCTTCAGCGTCAAGTTGTATTGTGGAATACAAGTGTAAAATATAGTGATAATAAAGTGGGACGTCAATTTCAATACATCACACCGAGTCTACTGTTTTTCCCCAAGTGAATATCATTCCTTCACGGATACCCGAGATATATCCTTAAGGCCTTAACTCTGCCAGGTAAAATAAATAATATCCTTGTTCTACCGAAAACCTGAACCCGACTAGTCTGGAGCACACTAATTGTCCATGTACTTTATCCTCGACACCTAAGCGAACCTATCCCGACTAAAATCCTGATTCAACTTACATCATGCTAGTTAATTTATATTAAACCTTATATAGTATCCTGTTGGGGTTCGGAATTCCTAAAAGTTAGACTTATACGAATGTGTCTAAATGGCACAAAGAGTAGGGTGCGTTTAAGCAAACAGTTTTAGGATACTTTTGAAATCCAGAATGGGTTGAAGCAAGGAGATACATTATCTCCTTTACTATTTAATTTTGTACTAGAACATGCCATCAAATCTCTACAGGATGAAGAAGACCTACAACTCAATGGTATTAATAAGCTGTTAGTTTATGCTGATGATGTAGTACTATTGGCCGATGACGAGGAAATACTAAAGGTCAACACGCACACACTATTGAGTACCAGTAAAAAATTAGGACTGGAAGTAAATATCAGTAAAACTAAATATATGGTCACACGTAGAAATTCAGTATATAATGGAAATGGACAGCGAATGACAAATGAGGGAAATTTTGAGGAAATGGCTGAATTCAAATACCTAGGAACAATAATCACAAATAGGAATGAGATGCACAAAGAAATTAAACATAGGCTCAATTATGGAAATACGTGCTATTATGCATTACAGAGACTTTTTATGTCCAAACTCCTTTCAAAAAACGTTAAACTGGAAATATATAAAACTATTATTCTACCAGTTATATTATATGGATGCGAAACATGGAGTCTTACTTTAAGGGAGGGAAGGAAATTACGAGTGTTTGAGAATAAAGTACTTAGGAAAATTGTTGGACCCAAGAGAGATGAACAGACAGTTGAATGGAGAAACTACTTAATAATGAACTGCATGGTCTTTATAGGAAGCCAGATATAATAATGACAGTTAAGTCTCGTAGACTGCAATGGGCACGTATGGGGAATGGAAAACGTGCATGGAAGCTTCTTGTAGGAAAACCAGAGGGAAAACACCCAGTTTGTTGATATAGAATGAGGTGGGATAATAAAAGTAACTATGATTTGAGGGAAGCAGATTATACAGGGAAGGATAGGTATGTATGGAGAGCTTACGTTCGCGTGGCCATGAACCTACGAGTTCGATAGTGCCAGTGAGTAAGTAAGTAATTTATATTAATCAGTTACCAAGACAATGTTCAACGAGTAGAATATTGTTGAATGGAGAAAATCCACATAGATATTATATTCTAATCAACTGTTCAAAATGGTATTTATTTCAGTAATAAAGAACTAAGGGGACCAAATGGCTAGTATGTAGCCTCGACGAATCAGATCTTGTTGATGGAACTGTACTATTCTTTTTAAAAAATTGAGAAATGCAATTTAATCTTGCCACGTCCTAAACATGTCATGGTTCCTGGATAACGCTAAGTCATATGAGGGCGAAGAGTGGGTTCGTGACGCTGTTATTGAGACCAATCAGATAGAGGAGAAAACCTCAATAGAAAATCATTGTTCTTGAGGATTGTTGGATGGTTAGGCGTACGCTGAAAAAAAATGCTAGGAAACCCACAGACTCAGATAAAATTGGACTGATAATTTGTTGACATCTTGGCAAGAAGAATGATGATGGCTGGTTGTCAGATAGATAAGCCAGGAAGAGGGTTCTGAGAGAAACCAAGGGTTGAATTAGGCTGTAGTGCTGATGATGAATGAAGAACTGTACCGTAAAATTTGTTATGCCCTACGAGCACTACGTGATGATTAGTCCCTCGGGCGATGTACAAACCCAAGGGCCAGGGACTCTCATGTTAGTAGTCTGTCGCCCTGGAGACGTGGTCATCTACATAATACCCTTGACATAAATAACCATTAATAAAACAATAAGGAAGAAACTAATACAATTACTATAAATTTGTGTTGAATTACACAATATATAGTAATAGCTTACAGTTTTACGTTATTTTAGTTTTCACTTGGGTCAGACATTTAAATTACTGACATAAGAAATGGGCGTTTCTCCAATTTATGTTTACTCTAATTTCGATCTTAACATCAAGTAAACTTACAAATAAAGTTTAATTAAAAGGTACTCGTATCATAATAAATTATATTTAAAAGATCTTTGACGATGAAAAAACGACAAATATGTGTTCAAATATCCCTTTAGTACAAAAAAAAAATGCAATGATGTTATTGGAACATATGTCCCTACACATTTTTTTCAAGTTCAACCAAGACGGACGACTATCAACGAAAATTTGATTGTAATATTAACTACATGTCATAATATGTAGTCTGTATGTTTCTATAATGTACTTGTTTGTAGCTCACTATATTTTATCTTAATTGATAAATATTTCTATTGCGTTCAGAATCTTATTTTTATTATAACTAAATTGAATCTTATTATTTTTCAGGTTTCAACAAGAGGATCTAGTTTCACATCCAGCTACAAGATGTAAGTAATGTAGATGTTACTTATGGTTAAGATTAAAAGATTTTCACAAAGTTATCTAATACTTGAACTCGTTGATTTTGAAAGAAGACTTCTGTAATCTTTGCCTTTTTTAAGTTTTCGATTTTATGAAGATTAATAAATTAGAATTGGTTCACCTAAGGAGTATATCTGAGCAACCCTTAGCCATTAAGGGATGTTATAAGCTAAATTCTTAATTCTAATAAATTTAATATCCCACTGAACCATTGATAACTAATAACAATTACAAAATACTTTACAAAAGAATGCCTGTCCTTTTGCAAGGATTCAGTTCTACTCACGAAGATCTTCAAGTGACCGTCAAATAGATGACTAAATTCCATTACTACTTTTTATTATTTTTTTAATCTGAATTTTACTCTAAAGCAATTATGTTTTAATTTTATTTTAGTTGTAGTTATTATATTTTAATTTACAGTACAAGCTCCTTATTCGCGATTACCTTACTCGCATTTTCATTATTCGCGGATTAAAATATTTCGACGCAGTTACTATATTCACTGCTAAAAAATTATTTATTCGCGGATACCATCGGTATATTAGAAGGATTAGTATCCTTTATTAACGCATCGGCAACTTTTTGTACTGCAGAAACGTGTCATGGCGGTTTTTACAAGGAGCGATTCAAATCAGATGGATAAATTAATATATGAGAAAAAGAAGCCTTATTGTCACGAAAACTAAAGTTCGTTGTTAAAAGCCACCGCCGCCGCAATTCACGTGCCGCAATGTCCATTGATAAATGCCGCCCTCGTTACAATCAGTGTTTTATTGTTTCTACTTGTCATTCATTGCAATAATGTTGATTGATTAACACGTGTCTCTTCAGCTTTGCTCCCAATTTATAATGTCGAATAGAAGGAATGAAAATTAGTTCCGAAGCGGAAAATAGCAGTGTTGCCGCTTAAAGTAAAAAATACAAATGTTTGACCTATTACGTGTTGGCGAGTCGTTTGCATCTATATCACGATGGCTCAATGTTAATGAATAAACTGTACGATTCATCAAGAAATCCGAAGATAAAGTAAGGAATTCTATCGCTGAATTCACAGCTAAACATCAGTCTGAATTGAAAGACCTTTCAAAAGCGGCAAAACAGGAAAATATTACTGTTTAAGCCGTTGCCTAAGCCTGACAGTAATAATTAATAGAAATTCTTCAAAATATCTCATTAATTGATTTTATTTTGATAATTTTATTTTATTTTGGAACCTTGGAACGAATACCCTATATACTCATACAAACTACCATTCAATATTCACGGTTTCTGTATTCGCAGAATATTTGCGGAACATATCCCCCGCGAATAAGGAGCTTTTAGCGCTCTTGCAAATAAATTTTCAATTTTATTTCAGTTTTATTAGTACTCTTGAAATTCCAATTATTTATACTGTTTCGTGTTGAAAGGAGACTTATACAAATTTTAAATTTTAATATATGTACTTGCCAAAGTAAATAATTTCAAAATTTTTGGTACTCGTCTATAGGTTCATTTTTTTTACATTAGAGGTATATTGGACCTTAATTGGGATGCTGTTTATAGTCCATTGTTTCTTCTCCCCCTGTTCAGTTTCGAAATTGTCAGAAGTCTCCTTTCAAAATCAAGCAGTTCATTGTCAGCTGTTTATGAGAAAACAATAATCTCATAAAATAACTATTACACTAGCAGTTTGTAGTGTAGTAGTTCTAAGAAATCTAAGTTATTTGTAATGCATAAATAAATGTTTAATTAATGTGTGCAAATACTAACCACAGGCTGTGTATTTCCGCACACTGGCTCTATCCATCTCACAGTGGTCGATGATGATAACGTGTTTGTAGCCTTGATAGTGCAGCATTCCTAACATGATCTTTCCGTGTATCCCTGCTCCCAAAATTAGGAATCTAGTATCAGGTGGTGCCGGCATTACCATGTTCCAAGCTCTCAGATTTGTAGACAATGTTGGACATAACGTACCTTCAACAAGAACAATTCCAATATTTAATGACAATTTTTGTGTTAAAATCTGTTATTCCTCTGAAACTATGACCTCAGTGTTTAATTTTTCAGTGAACTCCATTGCATAACAGATCTGGCCTATCAAGTCGCCTGCTAGCCTAATATCCGCAAATGCTGATGCAGAGAGAAGGACGTTCATTTTGCCAAAATTGGAGTGAAGTGGGGTCAATATGTCGAGTCCCCAAGCTGTAGACCTAATAGGTTATAATTGCAACTTTATTTTTTATTTATTTAATGTTTTATCAAGCGACGCTCTTTACGAGATCAAATAATTAGCATTGTAACTGAAATGTGGAAGAAAAATTACCGAATATTTTATTCAGAAACTTTTATTTCAAGTTATTTTCACGTGTCGAATGTATGACACAGGACCACGGTTTCAATTCTCATCCAATGGAATCCGTATAGAGGATTCTGACGCCTTTAAATATCAATTGACGTGTAGATATGAACCCGTGATTGTCTGAACCAAAGGCGAGTATGGTAACCACTAATCAATCTAACACTACCGGCTACATTATTTTTATATGTAACTAGCTAATACCCGGCGTGCGTTGCTACACTTAAATAAATTATAATGTATTTTCATTGAATAAGTAAAAGAAAAAATAAATATAAATTTACATCGTTATTTTTAGATACCCCGTCCTGATTATCCGGCGTTGCCCGGGAATCTACGCATCCCGATGTACTTTTCATAAATGAGCTGAAAGACAAAATTCCTTATTTTTGAGTAATCCATAAAAATATCCGCCGTGCGCTGCTATACTTGCCCGGGAATCTACTTATACCGATCTTCTTGGCTTCGATGAAAGACAAAATTGGTTATTGTGAGTTATCCTTAAAAGATAAACATTTGCTGTCGTGGACTTTTCCCTAGAGTTTTTTGAGATATTAATTTCTGTGTACAATAATTTTGTGTATTTGTTATGGTTTAGGCAGCGTAAGCCATTTAAGGGTAAAAAATGGACTTTTTCACGTTTTTTTACTACAAAGGGTGTTTTAAGTGTGTAGGAGTTGAGTATCACAACTCTCGTATAGCCTATGTTCATACCGGGAATCTCCTGAACATTTTACAAAACCCCATCACAATCGGATCAACGGTATGGCCGCGCATAAAGTACGAAGAAACATTCATTTTTATATACTAGAGAACTTTATGGAACATATTTTTATTACATATTACTTCTCATTTCAGTGCTTACTTTAGAATATTATAGAAATATCGGAAATTGGATCAATGTAGTACCATATAGGCCTACGTACTATTAGAAAAATGGACGCAACATTCGCCAAAACATGAATAAACCATGGCAAACTTAATAATTTTACAAGTAAAAAAGGAAGGGCAATGAATAGAAAATATGTGGGCATAAATAGTACGTTCTAATCGTCACTACTTATATACATTGTGTAATTGCAGGAGCTTTTTCTATTTCATGAAAAATTGACTAGCCTGGTTTTTTTTGTACCCTTCAAAATATTTTCAATAAATTAGAACGGATGGCAAGTCTATCTTTGATCTTTAAATATATTTTTGATTTTAGTCAGATAATACTCGATAGTACCATTTTCTGTTCTAAGTAGCTGCGTATTTCCATATGTTAGAGGTAGGGCCTATATTGATATTTTTGAGGTGAAGAGCTTAAATTTACTTTTCACATTGTTCACTTTCTTGAGGATTTTAGAACACCATTTTTTGAGTTGATTCAGGGAGTCTTGAACGTTTAACTTCAGGAGTTCAATTTTTGTCTGGTCTCTGTGAATTCGAAATTACTAAGTCATTACACATAGTGCAGTGTTGGTACCTGTATGTTGAATTTATACAAATAAGTCATTTATATAAATAGAGAATTGTGATGATAACTTCTGCATCTAGGTACTTTTTTTAATCTTGTTATTGCTGAACCATAAGAAACTTTGAGAAACAAATTCTGATGTTAAGTGAAGCATAATGTTTTAATGCCTATCTGTTGTAGCATATTGATGAGGTTACATCTCGAAACAGTGTAATGTGCCGAATTCAGATCCATAAATACGCAAATGTATTTTCTTTCCTATTAAAGCCATCCTTAATTTTCTGCCTGAGTTCAATTACTTATTTATCATTAATTAAATAAAAATAAAACGTAGTTTTATTTGATTTTCATATTTATTACATAATTCAGTGACAGCTGTTTCGGTACACTGTACCTTCTTCAGACATGTTAACAAATTATGAATTGTGTTCCAACTGATCTAAGCGACAATACAACAATATATTTTTATATTTTTTTAAATTTAACAAAGGGGATTCATTCAAATCAAGTTGAGAATTTAACAGTTTTTTACTACTTTTAAATTTATTAATTTCTACAGCCTTCAAAAAGATCTAACTTCTTACCCTTCTCAAAAATATGTAAAATTTCAAAATTTGGATCGAAACAATGATTAAATTGGAATAGGTGGTTAGCATATTTTGAATTTTCTAAATTATTTATCACTTGTTTTTTTTGTAACCCTGCTTGACTGCGTGAGAGAAGATGTACTGTTTAAGATACCAATTTAGTGAGGTTTGGGATCATCTTTTCTATACTTCTAGCCAAAATATTGGTTAATGTAACAGGTCTATAGCTGTTAATAATCTGCTGATTCGCCTGGTTAAATTATCGAGGTAATAATAGCTTTCTTCCAATTGGACGGGACAGAAGACTTTCAGACATGATTTTAAAAGCTAATGAATATGCTTTTAGATTTACATCCTAAATTGTAAATTAATTCTTAGCGAATTTTGTCGAGGCCTGAGAGTTTTATTAGCCGATTTAGAAAGAGCTACGTATATGAAGTACAAAAGTTGTAAATACAAGTAAAATACTTCTTCTCTTCACGTTAATTGGGAATGTTTACATTTGTTGGTTTCCTTTGATTTTCTCAAGTTACTTATTTCATATTCTTAGGTTTTTTAAGTGATAACATTTCGAAATAATGAATTAGCGATTTTTCGATCTCTGTTAATGCTTTGGCCCTGTAATATAGGCCTATGATAATTGTGTTTTGAAATTTTTGGGTGTTGATAATGTGTTAAGAAGCTTCTCCGTTTATAACTTTGACGGTTATTAGTTTAATTTAACTTAAAGTCTTCCAGGTAGGATTTTTAAATTGTTTTATTATCCTTGTTGTTTTCTATAGCTTCAATTAATTTACAGTACGATTTTCTTTTAGCACTGAGTAAGGATTCCATTGAATATTACTAATTTGTTTTTCCAGTTAAGGATTTATTACAGATATTTTTTTTGTGATTCTAGTTCTATTTTAAGATTTATAACTCTTTAGGCCAGAAGGGTATATAATATCTAACTTTATTTATAGGGATATATTTTATGCAGAAAGAAGCAGAAGTTGACAGAGGTTGCTATTGATCATGTTAGGTGAATTGTTGCTAGATATAACCTTATTGGTTATTAATTGAGAAAGTCAAAATTAGAACATGTCACAAATAAGGAAATTAGAAATATAATGGAAGCAGAAGAAAGCATAATTGGATTTTATTCTTAGTGGCTCATATCCTCGAAAAGCTAAAATTTTTGTTGTTAGAGTAGATACTTTCAAGTTGTATGTTTCATATATTTTACTTAATTTGTATATTTTAGTTATCATTTAAAATAATTCGCTTTTTGTATAGTTGGTTCACTCGAAAAAATGAAGTTCATATATTTTGCATTTCGTGAGTATCGGGAAAATCTATATTATAACTGAGTCAGTTCACAAAGTATCGCTGTTTTGCTTATGTAAAAGTCCGATCCGATTGAGGGTCTTTCCACTTTTTTCAGCGGTTGCCCTTTTACCAGCCGGCTGCTGGCCCTTCACATCCACATGTGTCAATCACAGAGGTAGATGATCAACAGCCAGTGTAGGGGTGACATGTGGTTAGCATGTCGAGTCCCCCAGCCGTTATAGCTGGTTCCTCAACCTGTTATGTAAAAGTACTAATTTAAAATATATAATAAGTACTATAAATATCCTACCATGTTTAAAATCTAGAGAATGTAGTTTGATTGAGGGAACTGTAATAATAATAATAATAATAATAATAATAATAATAATAATAATAATAATAATAATAATAATAAATAATTAACGTATGTTTTCTATTTTATCTAAATATCCACTTATCTAAATATCCACTTATCTAAATATCCACTTATCTAAATATCCACTTATCTAAATATCCACTTATCTAAATTAATCACTGTTGTATAATAGCGATTAAGCGTAATTTAATAGCGTATTATACTTTTAGTATTTTTTTATAATTTGCATTCAAGTAAAATTGATAGGACTTTAATTAGGGTTAAGTGACTTGAATTTTCTTTAAATTGATCAGTATTTTATAGTAATTTTCATTGATTTTTGTTTAATGACGCTCTGTAACAACAAAGGTCATGAGCCTTGAAGATCAAAACAGGGAGTGAAAGGGCCGAAAATTTAGCTCAGAAATCAGTTATTCCAAATTTAAGGTCCATTACATGCCATAAATATACGGCACGGGACTCACGGACTATACTTCTCTTCGGAAGGAAGCCATATCCAATATTTTTACGCCTTTAAAATAAATCGATCCCTACCGGATTTGAACTCATGAACTTCAGAACTAGAGATGATCATGATAATCACTAGTTCACCAAGATCAACACATTGTTTTATACCTTGTGTTTTACGTAGTGATTTGAATAATCGATCATTGTTCAGTGCTCTAATAATATTTATTCATAGCAATTTAATCTTATCAGCAAAAAGTATAAAAACAATTAAAATATTAGTATATTTTAATGTTTAAACACATCCTCAACGCGTAAGGTAAATATTATTCATTAGAAAATAATAAAACAAGATGAAAGTTGATTTAGTTACCATAGCGTATGTGAGAGCATGGATCCAGTTTGTAAATTTGATCTTCTGATACAACACAGAATTCAGCCCATGCACCATCCCTCTGGAATCCTATGATGTCATGGGGACCAAACTTCGTGCAGTAGTTAGGCATCATCCGGAGACAATTTTCACATTTGCCGCAACTCCTACAGGATATATTGTAAACTATTTTATGTTGAATTAATAGATATTTACATGTAGCTTCAATTTATTATCAACTTAATTGAAAACATTGTTTCAGATTAGATAAAATATGTATTAAAATATTATTTTGCATTTTGTAGGTAAATATTTATTTACACAAAATAGTTGTTTCATGTACGAGTGAGATTATCGGTATATTAAGCGGGTATACCAAATTAGCTTTTTGCGCGATAGTGCGTTTTGTCGTACAGCGATGGCGACCATGATTGAAAGTTCAACTTCCCACATTTCGGAGTTACCAACCTAAATAACTATCATCATCATCATCATAGTACATTCACGAATTTAGACCATTTGTTGACCTGTTTCGGTCTCAAGAGAAACACCATCCAAAAGTCTTTTGAGTGGACGTCCTGGTCTTCTTCTTCCTGCAGGTTGATATCTTAACATTTGTTTGGGTATTCTGTGACCTAAATAACTATACTGAAATAAAACAATTATACTCTAATATTACATATTACAAACCGCGTATGGGAAGGAAAACCACTGCACTCTATGTATTCTACATACTATCCCTGTTACTAATAATCCATATATAACTTTTATACACGGTTTATACACATCACAGTTGAAAATTCTTACTAATAAAAACTGTATTAACTGTTCAGTGTATAAGAGGTGTACAACTTTACATGAGAATCGTTATACATGCCTCCAGCCTTGTTTAAGGATTGTATAACTAGACAAAATATCGGACTTCAAAATCAACTGATTGTTTTCTTACGATATTGATGAAAGTTTCCTTAAATTTAACGCAAAATGCATCACTTTAACGACTGTTTGATGGATGCAAAGGACATAAATAATATTAATAAAGCTCTGGGTAGGAAAATAAAGGCATCATAAATGCCTTTTGTTACACTCATTCTCGATTAGGCCTAACAATATTTTTAAATTGAACATTGATTTACAAAATAATATGTTCTACAATAATTGCTGTAGGCAAGATTTAACTTGAATATAGTTTAAATGCTTCATGATATTATTTTAACAAAACTTGCTTGCATCATTAAAACATAATACACATACCGATATAAAAATGTATTTACTTATAGACGTAGTATTGTCGCAACAAGCCGCATGTTAGCTTGATAGTCTTGTAGTTAGAGCTTCTGACTACAGTCCGTGAGGTTCTAGGTTCGATTCCCGATTAAGCTGCAGTGTTTTTATTTCCGCCTTAAGCGTTATTCTGTTGTCGGTAACATTTTCTACTATTTTGAACGTTTTCTAAACACATCTTAAAACGCTGCATATAATTAATAAGTAATGTGAAAAACTTTTATTAGTTTCCAAGAATTGTTCGAAATTCTTGACGTTAGATGGCAGCACAGTATCTGTGAAACTAATTCTTAGATATATTTGACATTGCGTAAAGGAAAATGTATATAAATTAGAACACAATTTTTTCCGTATCTCCCCAATTAGGGAATCTCTGTTAATTCTTATCCATACTCATTTCTTACACAATTAATCACTAGTTGATGTTGTTTTATTTCTGTTACAAACTGCGCGTAATATTGTTCTGACGTCATAGTGATGACGAATATGTGACGTATTGTGTGTAACGGTTGTATTGTTATGTAGCTCCGGCACAACGTTTATTAGTAAGGAAATTATACATTATCTACATAAGGCTTATACATTATACAACTAAATAACTGATGAAAGCCTGTATAAGAGATTTTTATTAGGAAGACTGACTATATATAATATCCAAAAGGTTGTGTTAATACACATTATACGAAATAAATCGCTGCATTTAAATGAACTGGACTTTATTTAAAACAATAGTAAAACAATAAATATGTACTTGCCGCCATTTTATCACTAATTGGTCTCAGGCCTCCAGTAGTTTCGACTAATAAAATTGCCCGCACTGTTAACGTTAGTCAATTGTCTATAATGAACGCAAATATTTCTAACAAAGATGTTATTATTTTACTATTATTTATCAGTTTGAAACACCATCGCACAAAAAATAATGTACAACGTATGTTTGTGAAGTGTTATACAGAATCTCGGAAATTAAAAATCTCGTTCTCGCTCGGTTTTTAAACATTTTCCTAGCTTCTGTGAAAACCACTTCCCAATCTCGTATCGTAATATACTATTTCTGTATGAAAAGCTTGCATATTATATTTATAAGAATGCATTAAAAGCCTGGTTTGAATTAAATAACTTATTAAATAAATCGAGGCTTATTATTTTTTTAAAGCAGGTGGGAAGATTACTTACACTAGCATTAGTATTGTTAGTATATTTTGTTTATTAGGTCAAAAGTTAACTTACAGCTCAACGTTTATCGAGAGGTTGTTGATTCTTCGGAATTAAAATATTGAAAATGGCATCTTCAAAGTACGGTGTGTTTTATTCTGATAAGAGCGTTTGTGTGAAAGCATTAGTTAAATTAATACAATACGAATTTAAAGAAAAGACTCTAAAGCAATTTACAAGAAAATAAAAGTTTTCATGAATACATTCTGAGATTAATCACAAGAACTTGGTGGCTTAAAATGTTTCCAGGAATGAACTTTGGAAATTGACAAACTAGTGTGTGATTTCCAAAGAAATTAAACAAAGATAATAGAAGTTGATTGGATATTCTTTGAGAAAAGAAGATGGAAACACAGAAAAATTGACTATGGAATGGAATCCCCAAGGAATTCCTAGAAGAAGAGGAAGACCCAGAATTACCTATCGAACCACTGTGAGAAAGGAAGCCGATCAGTTAGTGATGACTTGGAGTGAAGCTACGATGCTCGAAAAGATTAGAATCTGATGGCGAACTTTCATGAAGGAGTGATGGGAACTATAGCTACTACTAATTCTAAAGTATAGTGCATGAACTTTCATGAAGGAGTGATGGGAACTATAGCTACTACTAATTCTAAAGTATAGTGCATGAACTTTCATGAAGGAGTGATGGGAACTATAGCTACTACTAATTCTAAAGTATAGTGCATGAACTTTCATGAAGAAGTGATGGGAACTACAGCTACTACTAATTCTAAAGTATAGTGCATGAACTTTCATGAAGAAGTGATGGGAACTACAGCTACTACTAATTCTAAAGTATAGTGCATGAACTTTCATGAAGGACTGATGGGAACTATAGCTACTACTAATTCTAAAGTATAGTGCATGAACTTTCATGAAGGAGTGATGGGAACTATAGCTATACTACTACTAATTCTAAAGTATAGTGCATGAACTTTCATGAAGGAGTGATGGGAACTATAGCTACTACTAATTCTAAAGTATAGTGCATGAACTCTCATGAAGGAGTGATGGGAACTATAGCTACTACTAATTCTAAAGTATAGTGCATGAACTTTCATGAAGGAGTGATGGGAACTATAGCTACTACTAATTCTAAAGTATAGTGCATGAACTTTCATGAAGGAGTGATGGGAACTATAGCTACTACTAATTCTAAAGTATAGTGCATGAACTTTCATGAAGGAGTGATGGGAACTATAGCTACTACTAATTCTAAAGTATAGTGCATGAACTTTCATGAAGGAGTGATGGGAACTATAGCTACTACTAATTCTAAAGTATAGTGCATGAACTTTCATGAAGGAGTGATGGGAACTATAGCTACTACTAATTCTAAAGTATAGTGCATGAACTTTCATGAAGGAGTGATGGGAACTATAGCTACTACTAATTCTAAAGTATAGTGCATGAACTTTCATGAAGGAGTGATGGGAATTATAGCTACTACTAATTCTAAAGTATAGTGCATGAACTTTCATGAAGGAGTGATGGGAATTATAGCTACTACTAATTCTAAAGTATAGTGCATGAACTTTCATGAAGAAGTGATGGGAATTATAGCTACTACTAATTCTAAAGTATAGTGCATGAACTTTCATGAAGGAGTGATGGGAACTATAGCTACTACTAATTCTAAAGTATAGTGCATGAACGAGTTAAAAAAATGTACAAGGTTCAATGATGTGAAATTATAAATGAACATACAATATTATTGTATTTTTGTCGGCAGAGTTTCATATTAAAATAACCTATAATTAAATTTACGCATTTACACTTAAATAATTTTAATGTAACGAATTAACATTGTATGAAATATTGAATGTATTGTACTCGTAGCAGATTACCGGGGGGGGGGGGTTCGTATTCACGTAGTTTCGGCGTAAATAATCACAAACAGATATCGTTTAATATTCTATAATCACTTTATTAAATTCTACAAATTATCATACGTAATGCCATGAGTGAATTTATCCAGATAATTTTTAAATCAAGAGTGGCATTTGTTAGCACTATTTGACGAATAAAATTAAGCTGTTTACCAAAAATCACTACTTAAATATTTTTACCGGTATTTTAAAATATTTATATATTTAATGTAAACGGCAATGTTTGAAAACAAATCAGTAATGTGTGGTTATGTTTCATTCGTTTATTCACTGCAATTTGATCATATTATTTATTGCTAAATAGGATCGCAATCTTCGATAACCCACTAAGATCGCAATATTGTGAGATTGCACCCTAGTGGAGAAAAAATGAAACACGTCAAACTGTATATTATAACCAACATTATAAGTTATTTTTTTTTAGGATAAAACATTATTTGGAAAAACTGCACTTAAACTAGCGTGAAATATTTTCGGAAGTCCTATAGAACAACAGTGCGCATGCGCCAAAGTTTATAGAGCCAGCGGTAACCCACAATCGAACCACATACCGATTATCATCCTCGATTACTATCCGTCACTATGAAATTTAAATTACCAATATTTGCAATAAATCCCTAAATCTATGTTAAAAAATATATTAATAATATTAAACTTACCAAACGTTTATTAAAAATGGGTGTACACTTACTTATCACTCCCTAACGCTGATCCAACCAGCGATAACCCAAAACAGCGATAAAAAAATCATAGACTAAGAAATGTACACTGTGGAGAAAATAGCAGTTAGCATCACAATATTGTCTAACAGTGTCATAATATTGTGATTTACATATTTAAATAAATACTTCAAAATTGTCTAATAATGTTATAAAAATTACTTGAAAAAGTTTAAAATATTAGATAATGTTAGTAAGTATAGAAGAAGAGCTATAGTTTACAACAATATAACTGAAAAACAAAGCGCTAGTAGAAGTGCAGTTGAGCCCATTATTTAAAAACACGATTATCAAATGTGTAGTTCGAAGGAATCTGTTCATTATTTGCTGTATTCAAAGTATTTATTGGAGTGTCAGTCACTGCAAAATAATGCTCTGACCTGTTCAGAATATTAAAAAGGAGGAACTTCCTTTATTTTGGTAAACAGAATTCGATAAATAGCGAGGTGAAACACGACTGTCAATTCATTGAAACGTGATTGGTTATTGACTCCCATTTGGGATATGAGTTAAATTTTACTAACACTTTAAAGTAACAAATATTATTGGTTTGATGTTTATCTCGTACACAATTATTTTACAGTTTCTCTTCATACCTAGTTTATCGCTGCCAACACACCATTGACTAGATTCTGTCTTCGCCGTATATGTAGAGAGGAAGACGGAAATTTCTCGGTCTCTAATGAAGACTGTTCTAGTCTCCGTTCTAGTATGTAAATGTCTAGCCATGGATTTTCTCCGAAAGGTGGAGTAGAGACTCGTAGAGATCTCTGGAATGAAGGCCTGGACATTTAGATGATCTTCCCGCCGGGTCTTTCGACTCGCGAATCTATTCCGTCCAATGCGAGACCACTATTCTCGGCTTCACCCGCGAAATTCAAAAGCCATTATTACGACATGTCGCAATATTTCGGTGCGAAATTTTACGAATATAGACTCTTTTTAGTTATAATTGATATCACCATCATCATCATCATCATCATCATTACTGTCACAACAGCCCCATGTAAACCTGCCTTTTTCAGAAGTCTATGCCAGTTTAGCTATAATTACATAAAGGGGTAAAAGGACCTTTGAGGGTAAAAAATGCTATTTTTAAATGCATTTTTCTTATGTAAAATGAACTTCCTTCTTTAGTTATGTAAAAACTAAATTTAATTATCTTGATTAGTTATCGAGTTATGCCTGAAACGTGACAACTTGTCATTTGAGCACATTTAAGTCTGACTTCTATTTTTCCACAACACTTTATAATAAATATATTTGAATGTACCGCCACAAGTGTGCTCCATGTTATATTTCTCTGTGCTGTATAATACACCAGTAAGTGCAGACATATTGATTCCTTGTTTTGGAGGGAAACGGTTGAACGTTGTTTACACATGGGTTCTGTGCTGAGGAGTCTTGTGTTTTGAAGTGATTTAGTGTTTAAGTATGTACAAACCTCAGTAAAAATAGGGAAACGTAAAGCTACGTTTTTATCAGCGAAATCTAAATATAAGAGAAACCAACATACAAATGAGAAGAAATATGCATAGTCCTAGACCTAACCTCAAAAGTGCATCTGTAAAGAAAATTCTATGTGCAGGTGAAAATAATGTAAATAATCAAAACAGTAGTAGTGTAATTATTCAAGATAATAAGGTCACAGCTGGCTCATACAGAAAATAGTGTCTAGGTCATGAACAGAAACGTATGGAGGGTAAAGCTGGATGATAGGAAACCTCTCTCTCTGGCAAAAGTAGATTGATTGATGCTATTATAAATGCAATATTTTATTAAAATGCTATTAGAACCAAAAGTAATTCTGTAGAAGCCATGGGACAGGCAATATGAGCCATATGGTTTTATAAAGGATGTACAGATGACAATCCAATCCATATATTCTATCCAAAAGGAGTAGATATCTGGTGTCCCTAGCAGCATGCTATATGTGTGGGCACAGTAAGTATATATAAACACACGAAAAACATCCTCAAAGTCATCATGGAGTAATTAAGTCCACATAAAAAAAACTAATGGCTACTAAGGCCCTAAAATAAGTGTGAGTGGATACACACATAATAATATTGAATCTTTCAACTCTAAAGTGTGGAAAATTTATTCAAAAATTGGATTTGCTGGTTCTAGAGTGGTATAGATAGCCAGTTATGATACTGTAATGGCATTCAATAATGGGATACAGTCCTGAATCAAGGTTATGGTCAAACTGCTGCATGGAAAATACTGCATAGAGGCACTGAAGACACAGGATCAACTACATATAAGGTCGGCTACCAAAAGACACAAGAAAAGACAAAAGAAGCCAGTGTTTGTAGGAAGAAATTGCAACTAGAAGAGAAAGCTACAAATGTCAAAAGCGAGGGTCCAGTCTATGTACCAGATGGATTTTAACCAACTATACAACCTTCGGTGAGTTTGATGTTTTTTGTCCATACTTTGTATTTTTTCATTCCTGTTTCCTTTATAACGTCAAAACTATTTGAGATAATGTACTGAAATTTTACATGCAAGTATATTGCATATAGATAAACAAAAAATATCAGAATCTCTCGTTTAACATCAATACTTTATACAATAATATATTGGTTGTCCTAAAAATAAAAAAAAATCCAGTATTCAGACATAAATTGAAACAAAATATTATGTAATTACTTAAGAACATTTGGTACATTTCGTGCATAAATAATTTAAGAACAGAATAACAAACAAATCTTTGAAAAATATTCAGAATTGTGGAAATTATCTATTTTAACCACCATATAACCTTCAGTAAGTTTGTCGTTTGTTTTCCGTAACTGTATTTTTCAATCCTGTTTCCATCATAATTTCAAAACTATTTGACATAATGTAAGGAAATTTTGCATGTAAGTGTATTACTTATCCACAAATAAATTGTAGCAGAATCTCTTCTCTAACATGAATATTTCTAAAAAAATTAATTGTACCATGAAGTTAAACAAATCTAGTATTCGGATAAAATTTAAAAACAATATGTATCCTATAGTTACTTAAGAAGATATGCTACATTTTGTAGATATATGATTACAGAACAGAAATTAAATGATTAAAACGTATTCAGAAATGTGAAAATTATCTGGAAAATACTAACGGAGTACATTTTTCTCAAGTGTCATTTTGAATGTGAAATCATCAATAGTGGTAACTATTTTGTAATATCAGATTGTTATACCTTAAAGAGGAAGTTGTGATAATTAATCAGTACAATTTATTTATTTGTTTTCAAAGAAGGAAAAAAAAAGACTTAATCTACAGTGTTCGAAGATACCTCTACCCTCTTCCTATTTTTCCTGGTGGAGTAATGGGAATAATTACCGCTGATTCTAAATATAAACAATGGCATACATGAAGGAGTTAGATTTTTAAAAGAATGTGCGAGATTCGATGATGTGAAATTATAAAGTATGGTGTTATCTTGCGTTTTTGTCGACAGAGTTGTATAGGACAGTATATTGTCAAAATTACACATTTGCACATAAATAATTTTAATGTAACAAATCTACATTCTATAACATATTGAATATACAGTAAAACTTGTTTTATCCAGAACACGAATATAGCAAAAAGCTGTCCAATGTGAACAAATTTATTGGTCCCGGCGAAATCATACTACTTTTACGTGTATTTATTTTGCATAAAACGGAATCCGTCCAACGCGGAAACGGAAGGATATTTGTACACAATTTATGAAACAATTTTATAAAGTGGAAAGGTATTTTTATTAACCATCAGCAGAGTTTTTTTCCTGAAGGCAGGTGCCAAGACGGCTTTTACAAATAGTGATTAAAACCAAATGGACAAATATCAAAACAAACCTATATTTGCGGAACACATCCCACGCGAAGAAGGAGCTTTCACTGTATAGATTCAACCTTTATAGATTCGGCCTCATTGCACACCCGTTATGCGAAACACAGATACCTTGCAAATAACAATTGCGTTGTAAAATCTTAAATTAGATAAGTTCTGAGATCGATCTTTCACTGGTAGCGTTCTGAATTTACGGAATAAAGCCTCTCCTTCATTAGGAGTTTCTATACCAAGTTCATCTAGTTATGCTTATTTCCCTATAGATGACATGAATGGTATGCGGTCAACACATCGTCCCAATTAGAATCTAGTAGACAACTAAAGTATTACTAGGATTAAGAAAATCGGTAAATTTTGCTTAGAGGCCTCTTTATTCAGGCGTAAGGTTTTTTTTTATCGAGCCTGAAACTCTTCAGAGTCCTGACCCACGGCTTACAGTCCCTTTCCGGAGGAATTGCTCGTTGGATTGTTCTATCTTAAAAATCCTTCTAACCCAGCCTAGTTTGAACCCACGAACCTCGGTACCAGAGACAAGGAACACATTCATTAGTTCAGTATTTGAGAATAAAGTTCTTAGGAAAATTTTTGGACCAAAGAGAGATGAACAGACAGATGAATAGAGAAGACTACACAATAGTGAACTACGTGGTCTCTGTACGGAGCCAAATATAATAAGAAGTGTCGTAGACTGCGATGGGCTGGACATGTGGCACTAATGGGAAATGAAAGACTGCATGGAAGCTTTGTAGAAAAAGCAGAGGGAAAACGCTCAGTTGGTAGACCAAGAATGAGGTGGGGATTTGAGGGAAGTAGATTATACAAGAATGATTGGAAAACATTAGCTCTGGATAGGGATGTATGGGGATCTTATGTCCGCGAGGTCATGAACCTACGGGTTCCATAGTGCCAGTCAGTTAGTTAGTCAAACTTAGTATTATAGTATTTTCTTCAGATTCTTTGAACATTCCATAGAAAGATTTTGCCTTCAGTGTATGTAATCCAATCTGAAATACATTAGAATCTTAGTTTCAGGATCCGGTATTGCTTACCTTATAGGGTCCACAGTTACCATATCTCCTACTGCGACTTTCGTCACTCTCTCTCCTACTTTATTAACATAGCCGCACATCTCGTGTCCTGGTACAATGGGATATTTCTTGAGCGGTGTTTCACCCTAAGTGAAAATGAATCAAATTAGAAAACTTTTGTTTAACATCATGTTTAACCTTCTACTAATTGAATAAGTATGTAGTCATCAATTGCTCTGAGAGTGAATTTAAACTGACTATTTAACTCATGTCCCAAATGGGAGTCAATGACCAATCACGTTTCACTGAATTTTGTTTTACAACGAATCACAGTTTTTCACCTTGGTAATTATCGAATTTTGATTACCAAAATAAAGAAAGCTTATCATTTGTAATATTCTGAACAGGTGAGAGCATTATTTTACAGTGACTGACTCTCTAACAAATACGTTGAATATAGCAAATAATGAACAGATTCTTTCGACCTACACATTTGATAAATGTGTGTTCAATAATTGTGTTTTTAAATACTGATATTACTGAAATAATGAATTAATTAACGGTTATAATATACAGTTTAATGTGTTTAATTTTTTCGGCACTAGGGTGTATTCTTACAATATCGCGATTCTATTTGGCAATAAATAGTGTAATCAAGTTGCAGTGATATACAAATGAAACAATCAATCATTTCTTATTTGTTTTCAAACATCGCCGTTTACATTAAATATATAAATATTTTAAAATAACTGTATTTAAATAATGATTTGTGAGTAAACAGCTTAATTTTATTCGCTAAATAATCCTAACAAATGCCTCTCTTAATTTTCAATTCCTCTAGATGAATTGGAAATCACTCGTGACATTACTTACGAATACTGTGTAGTATCCACTGTTGTGTAGATGACGAAGAAAAACTCGTAGACGTAAAATTCTCTGTAATACCATGACTATTATTTTATACACGAAAACTCAGACTTACGGTTAAATTTTTAGATGGGGGCATACAGTGTCTGAACATGGATATTCATCCGACCCTGACTCGAGTGACGGATGGAAGCAGGATGTTTGTCAGTGGAGTCGAATATTTATTTCCCTTTTTAATTCATAAATATAGGACGGTAATATTTTATAATTTAATCATTTTCATTTAATTTTATATTAATCAGCTTGTGAACGAAGAAATTAATTTATGTGTATTTAATCTTTACCTCATAGTGCTAATTTCTTTAAAAAAATTAAATTTAGGAATCCGACGATGTCAAAGACATTAATCAACCGACGATCTATCTATCTAATCTAATTTTACCTAAATTGTTACTACATTTATTGAATGAAATTTAATTGAGTCATATGTACGAATATCTTAATAGACTAAAATCTGGGAGATAGTGTAAATTCGTTTCGAATCATACCGTCCTTATAAATAGCCACTTTTGTGGAATGAATACTGTTTCAGATTTTTGAAAGTAGGTGCCAAAAAGTGAAAGTAGAAAAACTACCGTAAGCATAAGAAATAATAAAACGATGCTAAAAGTTGATATCTGAACCAATCAAAATTGCGTCAGTAATGAATATCATATTTTTGTAAAGAACAATGACTCTCCGAAATATATAAACTTAAAGAGCTTTCTTTTTGGCATTTACAAAATATGCCCATAGTAAAAGAAATATTTTGTTTTCGACGTTGTTTTATTTTTGAGTTTCACACATTCTGTTGCTAGATCGCTATGATATAATATATTTAGGAGTTTAGGTGCAATTTTCATGAAAAAAAGTAAGTGAAAAAGGTGCTAAAATAAACCAAAAATGGGGATAAAACTGCTCTTTTATAGCCCACAACTTTCATTTATTAAAAAATTAAGTGTTCAATTTTTGGAATGAGGACATAGCAAAATAAATAGCAAACAAAAAAAGAAAAATATTTAATGTGGTTCCACATAGATAGAGAGATAGATAGATAGAGAGATAGATAGATAGATAGATAGATAGATAGATAGATAGATAGATAGATAGATAGATAGATAGATAGATAGATAGATAGATAGATAGATAGATAGATGGAAAGCTCTGCGGCCATCACGAAGTGTTGGCGGTGAATGATCCATTTTGGTCCTCCTTAATAGGTAGAACCCGAGGTGGTTGAATACCAAAGATCTGAAAGACAAAATACAATATAAAGAAGCTCAAACAAGAGTTAGAAAGAAAATTACGGAAGCTAAAAATCAAAGCTGGGAACAAAATTGTTTAAAAATTCAAACATGTATTGGAGGAAAACAAAGTACTGAATCTTGAAGAATTTAAAAAAAATGAGAAGTGGACAAACAAATGTACAAACAATACTTATTACTGAATGGGAAAATTATTTTAAAACATTACTATCAGAAAACAGGGTATGTAATTTAGATAACGTTCAAAATATTCTAGAAATAAATGAAGATGAACATATACAATTGGACATAGAGGATATTAAAATGAATATTCAATCATAAAAAAATAAAAGAGCTAGTGGTCCAGGAGGAATACCAGCGAAACCATTAAAACATGGATCCGACCATTTATGTGAACGACTGAGAAAATTATTTACGACATTTATGAATGATCAAATAGTTCCTAAAGAATGGAAACTAGGACACATTTTGACAATCCATAAAAAAGGAAAAAAAGACCAATATGAAAATTATAGAAGCATAACAGTAACAAGTACTATGCGTAGACTCTATGAACGTATACTAAAATATTATTTGGAAAAAACTATAGTGATATGGAATTAGAGAAACAGTCAGGACTTAGAGCAGGTCGTTCCACAACCGACAATTTATTTTGCATTACTCAGGTAATAGAAAAGAAAATGCAATATAAACAACCTTTGCACCTACTATTTGTAGATCTTGAAAAAGCATACGAAAATGTCCCTCTAGAGAAACTATGGATTGCTTTAAGTCGTATGGGAATTAATACTATAATAATTAAAGCTATACAAAATTTATATGACAATTGCATATCTAAAATTAAAATTGGCAGTAAATTGTCACATGGTTTTACGATAAATAAAGGTCTTCGTCAAGGTTGTTGTCTATCACCGACTCTGTTTAAAATATATGTACATGAAACATTAAAGAATTGGAGGAGAAAATGTTCAAGCATGGGAATTTCTATTTCAAACAACAAAACATTATACAACTTACATTTTGAAAATGATCAATTGTTAATTGCACATGATTATGAAGATATAGAATATATGACTAGAAAATTAATAGAAGAATATGAAAAATGGGGATTAATTTTGAACGTGAAGAAAACCCATTTATTAATTGGTGAACCAGAACAAAATTTAATTTTGGAGACTGGAGAAACAATAAAATCTTGTAATGAGATCACATATTTAGGTTTAAATAAAAATGGGAGTTAAGAAGAGGAAATAAGAAATAGAAATAATATAGGGAAATTTGCATTTGTTTGCCTCAATGGAATATTGTGGGATAAAAATATAAGTAATAAAAATAAAATGAATATATATCATATAATTGTTAAAAGCATCATTACTTATGGAGCAGAACTTTGGCCATTAACAACAAAAACAAATAAGTATCTTTTGGCAACGGAAATGGATTTTATACGAAGGGCGGCAAAAATATCAAGAAGAGAAACAATTAGGAACTCAGTTATAAGGAAGAAAATGAAGATTGAAGACACTATTTTAGATTATATTTAAACTCGGCAATTAAGATGCTACGGACATGTCCAGCGAATGGAAGAGGATCGGCTACCAAAATCTGTTTTAGAATGGAAACCTGAGGGAAGACCAGATAGAGGAAGACCTAAAACATCCTGGAGTCAGGGAATATGTTTATACACGAAGGAGAAACGTCTACAACCAGGAGATTGGATGAACCGACAAAATTGGCTATTAGGAATCGGACGATGTCAAAAATATTAATCAACCGATTACCTATCTATCTAAACTGTTCAACAATAAAATGCTATTTTGTAAAGCAAAGGAGTTTTCTTTTAGTGCACTCCTGTTATCTAGTGGTAACGTCGTTGACCCAGACTCAGCGGGCTCGGTTCGTACCTCGATCAGGATAAGGTTTCTAATTTAGGTATTTTCGGATGTTTCCCCCATGTAGAAATCAACTTAAAATATTCAAATTTCTTCTGGACGGCTGTTCAAATGAAATAATTTTATTGTACTTCATGGACATACTTATTTACTTATAAGCTAACTAACTGGCTCTATCGAAACCCGTAGGTTCATGACCGCGCGGACTCTATCCTGAGATATTGTTTTCCAATCATCCCCTGTATAATGTACTTCCTTCAAATCAGGGTTAATGTTATTCTTCCACCTCATTATTGGTCGACCAACTGGGCGTTTTCTCACCGATTGTACTACAAGAAGCTTCCATGTATCTATTTCTTTCTCCATTCGTGCCACATGCCCTGCCCATCGCAGTCTACGAGACTTAATTATTCTTGTTATATGTGGCTTCATATATTGACCTTGTAGCTCACTGTTGTGTAGTCTTCTCCATTCACCCTTCTGTTGAACTATCTTTGGTTCAGAAATTTTCCTAAGAACTTTATTCTCAAATACTCGTAATCGCCTTTCCTCCCTTAAAGTAATAGCCCATATTTCGATTCCATATAATACAACTGGTAGAATAACAGTTTAGTATATTAAAATTTAAAAGAAACAAAAATAAAATTGTATAAAGTTATGGCAATTCTCACAATATTGTATGGATGTGAAACTTGGCCTCCAACGAAAAAAACAGAAACATATAATACAGCCGGCGGAGATGAGGTTCCTCAGAAAGTTAAAGGATGTACAAAATTTGATAGAATTAGAAATGAGGATATAAGAGAAACATTAAAAGTGCAGCTTTTATTGGATAAAGTCACGAATTATAGACAAAAGTGAATTGATCACATGATTTGAGTAAGGAGAGGTATCCATTGTAGCAAGGAATTGTGAAGCAAGAGGAAGACGTGATGTCGGAAGATCTAGAAAATGTTGTGCTGATGCATAAAGGAGTCGAAAACGGGCAATTTCCTAATCCTTGGAGTGACGTGATGATATATTTTCAGTTTAACGTTTTTTGAAAGGAATTGGGACGACACTTCTAATGGCATATTATGATCCTTACTTATAAGCTATAACATCTTAATAAAAAGAGTTTGTTTGCAATTCAACGCTTTGGGCCAGGGAGCTCAGATGACAAGAAATCTCAATAGGCATAAGTGAACGGCCATTATTTCAGAACTGATTTGTGTCCAGTCTGACCTTGAGTATAACGCAACCTCATATACATACTCCTAGGTATATATTTCGCCGAAGGGAAATTGTTTCCTTGTAAAATACTTCCATCCACGCTTCCCTTGTTTCTTATGAACTGTTAATGGGACACTTTTATAACTACCATTTATCTAATGAATATCATTAAACAGTGTTAATCGCTTACTTACCGAAATTATTTTCAGATCATGTTTGCAAATAGCTGCATAAGCGACTCTCACGATGATTTCATGTTCTTTGCATTCTGTAATACTTGGCAGAGATACTGTAGTAAGGGCATCTTGTTGTCTGTCATATTGCAGTGCTTCATATGTTCCTCCAATGTGTCTGAACCATGCCGGCTGTTGCTGCACTGAGTACTGCCTGTGCGTACCTTAAATCAGGAGTTTCAATTTGCAATTATTATATATAATAACGACCTTTAAACTACGCGGGCAAAGCGAGAATAGTGGTCTCGCATTGGTCAAAATAGATTTGCGACTAGCCGACTCGCAAAGGCCCGCGTAGATCATCAAAATGTCTAGGCTCTCATTCCAGAGATCTCTGCGAATATCTCCTTCACCTTTCGGGAAAGATCAGGGCCAGATGTTTCCATGTGGGCCTAGAAGTTTCCTTGTCCGCCCTTTATATCGGTGGCGAAGGCAGGGGGTTAGTCAGTTGTGAATCAGCAGCGATAAAATGAACAAAGAGAGAACAAATTATACTGAGTGTACTCATCAGAGACTGTGAAATAATTGTATGTGAGATAAACTTTGAATCAATAATAATTTTTAGTCCAAATAGTGAATATATTGTTAGTGAGAGTTTGTAGAATTAAATAAAGTGAAAGTGAAATATAATATGACATGTGTGGATTTTATTTACGCCGAAACTACGTGAAGACGAACCCCTATGGTAAAATCTACAATATTAATATATTGTCTTGTTACTATTCATTTCGATATTTTCTGTCTTCTCGAATTTTGTCTATGAATCCAAATAATAAAATAAATGTGTGTTTCCTTCTACATCATCAGTTATATTCACGAGAGGAAAAAATCGGATCCAACAAGTACCATATTAGTTGGGAATGAAGAATGGAAGAAGTTTCAAAATAAGGAATTTTATAACTAATATTAGCAGGATTATTAGGTCTAGAACGTTGACATTAAAATGTCCTGTAGCTCGAATGCGTGATAGAATTAATGCTTTCAAAACATTTATTGGGATATTGTGGGGTAAAATACCATTAGGAAGGTCTGGTGAAATAGAGAATATAATAGTGGAATGCAGGCTTTCACGGCCGGTAATCATAATGTTAAAAGATTCCAGGCTATGTGGCCGTGGTCTATAACTGGTGTTTCTTCCAGATGTTTCTCCCTCAACTGCGGAGGACATCTTCAGTGGCGAGTGTTTCTAGGTGCTCAGTGGCGAGTGTTTCTAGGTGATGTTACCTTGTAGTGTCACAGCCGAGTCTACTACAAGGTAACATCACCTAGAAACACTCGCCACTGAAGATGCACTCCACAGTTGAGGGAGAAACGTCTGTAAGAAATACCAGCTATAGACCACGGCCACATAGCCCGGAATCTTTTTAACATTATAGAATATAATAATTGAATGGTTTTTGGGGGAATTAGATATAATACACAAATGCATTCAGTTGGTTGAGGAGAGGGATAAATGGAAGGCCTTAGTGAATGGGACATTAAATGTTCTATTTTTTAATCCATGGTTAATCAACTCCAAGGCGAGAAAGGGCTTGAAGAACTAACCGGCTGCTGGTCTCACATCCACATGTGTTAATTGCAGTTGTGGACAATTACTCAAGCAGTATAGGGATGGCATATGATAAGCATATTAGATCTCCCAGCTTTATAGCTTTTTCTTTTTAATGTGCAATCGAGACTTGTTGTAGGTATCTAAATTCCTCACGATTCCAGATGAGCTCAGGGGATAGTGACCGAAATTTCATGAGAAAATTTCTTCCCCCATGGAGAATCGAGCGAGTGTATATCCCATAACTGTGCACTAAGGCATGATGTTAGACCGCACGTGCAGACAAAAGATAATAATTTTATTTTTCCATTTATGTTTATAAGATATAGGTGAGAATTTGTCCATTTATTTTTAACGAAAACATTAATGTAAATACAGGCCAGTAACTAGATCGGGAACTACCTTTTCGTCAAGTGAGCTGGATCTAGGACGGAGGGACGGCGTTGGTGTACCACAAAAAGTTTAAATTAAGAATTCAACTGTACATTATACGATAGCATAGAAGCCGTTCGCCCCCAGACTTAGACTCTCGTTGATGAATAGCCCAAAGGCACCAGAAAGAATAGTATAATGCAAACAGCAGGAGGTCTACAGCTGATATACAAATCGCACCGTTTATTTTCAGAATAACTTTCAATATACCTGAATGTACAACTTATTTCAACTTGAATCTCTATATATAATAAATAATAGTTTAAAAAAACTAAAACAACACGCTTTATTAGAAAACCGAACTAAAAAATGAAAAATAATTTTAATGTCCAACACGCTTGGGATAAAATTAAAGTGGTCAACAAAAAAAAAACATCTCCAACACATCTAGTGTAAAGCTAGAGTTATCTACAAAAAAAAATAATTTTACCATCAAAAGCGTGGAGTGTTCTATATCAATTAATATATTTGATAATAAACAAATATTGGTAAAAGCAAAGTCTTTAAGAAGAAAACGTAAAAACCATAAAAAACCACCCCACGCTTTTGATGGTAAAATTATTATTTTTTTGTAGATAACTCTAGTTTTATTCTAGATGTGTTGGAGATGATATTTTTGTTGACCACTTTAATTTTATCCCAAGCGTGTTGGAAATTAGAATTATGTTTCATTTTGTAGTTCGGTTTTCTAATAAAGCTTGTTGATTTAGTTTTTTTTAAACTATTATTTATTTTTTATTTTTTTAGTTCGGTTTTCTAATAAAGCGTGTCGTTTTAGTTTTTTAAAACTATTATTTATTTTATTTTATTTTTAGTTTGATTGTCATAAACCAGAATCCCATGAAAATTTAATTGCTTAAGATATTTTTAGTGTCTAGGCACGAATATAATTATATATTTTTAAAATTATTATCTGGCATTATTATAATATTTTGAATATTTTAATATAGATGAATAGTTACAGTTAATCGTATCCTTCTCATATTTTTTGGATACATTACAATGTGGTAAGTTTACAAAATTGACATTAATATTTTACAGAATAAGATAAAAATGTAAATATCTTTAAATTCGATTGTAGGCCTATTGTAGTATGAGCTAAAAGTAATACTCTTCTAAAAAAATCCTCCGGGCCGGATTTGAACCAGCGACCTATGGATTACTGAAATTATATACCACTACAGTCTACCGCTCTACCAACTGAGCTACCAGAGGATATAATATTTATTTCTTACAAAGATGGACGAAAAAGTCGATAAGTCCGCAACTTATTATACCGGTCTTTATTTTTTTGATTTCCTGATGGTCCTGGCCAGGATCTTAGAAAAACGTTATGAAATTATTATATTGACATTGGTCCTTTACAAGTATACAAAGTTTCAATGATTTTAAGTGTGTGAAAATCGTGTTGAAATATTCCGTTACGTAGATAGATACACGTCAAGCTAATATAAAGCGTGTAATGAATGTGTGCGTCTATCTCTCCTTTATAGTCTTCTAAACCGTTCAACCCATCTTCGTGAAAATTTGTATATACAGGCTTTCATATGCGGCGAGTGTTTACCCGTTATCTATTATGTTCTAATATCATTAGTTGTAGGAGTTCACCTGAAACGAAAATTTGAAAATCGCTCTAGCGATCACATTTTCGATGTTTCACAACGAAACTCAGTATATCCTATTAAAGTAAACCGAAGTAGGTATTATCCAAAAAATGAGTGAACTCGGACAATTAGAAGTGGAGGTTTACTTGAAATCCGAAATTAAAAACTGCCTAAACGACTGGACCAATTTTCATGATTTTTTTGTGTGTGTTTGAATGGGTCTCTGGATGGTTCAGATTTACAAGTGAACGTATTCTGCGCGACTACAATGTGACGTCATAATGCAAGCTTCCTGAGCCGCAACAGATAACAGCGAGGAGTTTTTTTTAGCGAACTTGTTAATTAAGGAATTTTACCGTAAAAAAGTAACTTATATTTTTATCGTCCGGCCATGACACGAGAATTGAACATGCGCGCAGGACAACGTCTGCCGGGTCCGCTAATACTTTATAAAATATTGAAAAAAAAAAGTTAAATTAGTAATTAGTAACCTTTCGCCTGAAGACCAGCAGATCCACTACAGCAATGGTCCGAAGTATTTCGTATGGCTGTTTGTAAACATCGCAACCTAAATTAAAAGGAAAAAATCTGGATTATAATGCAAATTGAAGTAAATTTATATACTACTTGTGAATGAATCCGGTTAAATTAATATTATTTCAGTACAAATTAATATAAACGGTGCAAAATTACATTCTAATCCTACACAAGGATCATCCGCCTTTACCTGTAAGACAGCGCTGCGGATGTAATGCTAAGTGAGAGGCTATTGAAGTATAAATAATGAATTATGCGTTACTTAATTAATAAAAACTCTCAAGCTCGTGTTCAACTGAGAACCGGGTAGAGGGATCAGATGCGATAAATTCCCTTACATTGAAGGCCTGTGAGTAGTAAGGTTGACGGCCCACCTCGCCTGAAGCACCATCACAAGGGAGACGAATGGAATTAAAATGAAATGAATGTGGAGAAGTAGTGGAATGAAATTTGTGTCATGGAAAAAAGGGGGAAAAATCGAGAAAAATCTACCTATACTCCATTTCGTCTCCCACCAAACTCACACGGAGTGACAGAGGCGTGCGGCAGTTCTATGGCAGGTGCTACATCCATCTCAGGCGTGAGTGAGAGACAAGCGCTAAGGAGCTGCCATTTAATTAAGACATTGGCATTGTTAATGTTGTAACACTATACAATTCAATAATAATAATAATAATAATAATAATAATAATAATAATAATAATAATAATTAATAATAATAATAAATAACGGGCTTCCAATATAAAACCGGACCGACCTCACGGAGTTTCACCCGGCACGCAGTGCTGTCTCTTCCTCCCGCAATTCACCCTGCCTGCCACCCGTCCTTGAACTGTTTCTTACCTTATAGAAAATGCTGGAAATGTTGTCCTCCCGCACACGTGCTATGGGATCACCTTGGTTTAGACAATGAGCACGTGTACACTTGTAAGGTTTGAGTTTTAACAATTTTGTTGCTCTATGTGCAGAAGATACTGAAATCCCAACTTGTTGTGCTAATTTTGGTAATGATTTTTGTGGCGAACGTTCCAAATTTTCGCCAATTTCGTCTAATTTTTCTTCGGTGAGAACCGTACGCCTTCGCATGTGTTTCTTACTTTGTACTGAACCAGTGGTCTCACATTTAGTCACAAGATCGTGGATTGACGATCTGGAAGGAGGTAATTGTCCAGGGAAGTTCCGAATAAATTCCTCGCGAACGCGACGAGCTGATTCGTATTTATAATAACATTTACACATATAAATGCGCTGCTCTAATGTCAGCTGACGTCTCATCTTGTCGAACGATAGTAAACTGACTAGTTCAAGGACGAGCGGCTGGCAGAGTGAAAAGCGGACGAGGAGAGAGCGCTGCCTGACGGGCGAAACCCCGTGAGGCCGGTCCGGGTTTATATTAGAAGCCCGGTATAATAAAGATATTTTTAACAAGGGAACTTCCAACCATTGCAGGACGAAATATACCTTGAAATTTCTCCCTGAGAAGCATTATGATGTGCCGACACTATGTCCAATAAAATGATCTGTCTTTCAACTGCAAGACACTAAACTCCGGCGCCAAATCCCTCATATAAACTATAGGGAAGGCATACTACTCCAAACTCGTAGATTGGATAACTCTCGCTACCTGCTGTCCACGCCGCGTCCTGCCTCACTCCATTCCGCTCTTTTTCAAGCAGGTAGTCCATCGTCTCCTTGAAGTGGATTGTCGTTGCTGGATTCTAGGTTTGATTTCTGTGCTTTGCGATAAAAACGACACATATTTTAAAGACGGCCTTTTTAGATCACAACGCTTCTCTGGGAGAAATTTCAAGGTAGGTTTCTGCTTGCAATGCTAGACAGTTCCCTTGTTTATTTTAATAAAACACGAACTATGCATTTCTGTCCATAGGCCCCTTATATCAAAATGTGTCCAATTTTGATCCAAAAGGATGAAGACACACTGTATATGTGTATACGTGAATCTTCTTTTTAACTGAAAATCTGCATTTCAATTCTTTTTTTTTCAAAACAAGGTAAAAAATCACGTGTCCTAATTTATTTTTATTTGTTTGGTGAAAATATCAACATTCACATACTGATTTCATTGGAATGTATTAACATTTTTAAAAATAAGTAGATTAGCAATTTTTTTCTTAAATTTTGATTATGTTCTATTTTGGAAAAAAATATATATAAATAGAATATACAAGCCCTGAGTTCGTGATTAATTAATGATCTGCTCTCTTGGCGACACATTTCAGTTTCTGTTCCAGCCCGATGTTATCATATTACTTTGGAATGTATGATTACATCATCTTCGGAGAGCAGTATGTACATCGCATTTTTCCGACATGGTAGATGGCTCTGTCGATATACAATAAAGTTAACTCTTTAACAACTTTAACGTCATATTGAAAGACCAAACATTTTTTTGCAAACTAGAATATTTGTCAACGAAGATTTATCTTTCTCTGATGTTTCCATAATTAAAACCATTTATGAATACATTATGTTTTGTAACAATATGAAAATGACGTAAAATTCTTGAAGATATCCTTCAGTGATCTTATTGATCATTGGAATAATTTGAATATGAGCACCCTCTCTGGTTCTAATAGTATTCTAGGTATTTTTTCTGTCTCCTTTCTCAGTAAATCCTTATTTATTTAAATAGAAGTGTAGAACTTTAGATAAATATGAACGTAGTATGTACTCACCCGGGAGCAGAACAGCATACCTTCATCATGATTGAAGTTTGGATTAGATGTTGCTAAGGAATGTTACACATTTTATTATAATTGTTATTTGATCCAATAATTAAACATACATTTTTCTAAAATCGGTGTTGAATGTCGGTTTCTAGGTTACCAATATGGCGAGAGATGTCCAGGTCCTTCCGAGGGAGATAACGTAGTAGGGCATATCTCCATATGAATTACATTACAGTAAAACACACAATTAATTAAACATATCGTTACATATTCTTGGAGTAGTGAACCTTTATAAGTTCATGATACGTTCCGTTGAGGTATTATTCAAAATTAAAGTATAAAATTATAGAATATTTACCTAAACGGTCCGTCTCCTCTACTTTATTAGTTTAACTGTAGCGCTTTCGGGATTAGTCCCATAATCAGCAGGATTCAAAACTGGTGTTTCACTGAAGATCTGGTAGAGGGGGTTACACGTACTGGGTTCGTTTTACTCGAGGAGATGGAAATTTTGAAAGCAGTTAACAACGACCATCTGATAAACGTAAACGAACCCAGTACGTGTAACCCCCTCTACCAGATCTTCAGTGTAACACCAGTTTTGAATCCTGCTGATGATAGGACTAGTCACGAAAAGGATGTAAATGCAAAAATATCTAAATTTTAAAGAATTTTAGGGTTAATAAATTCTATCTTCAAACCACAGTTAGTCCAAAACATTCAAGACTAAAAGTGTATAAAACACTGGCTCTTCCAAATCTTTTGTATGGTAGCGAAGTATGGACGTTGAAACAGAAGGATATACAAAGACTTAGATCTGCTGAAATGAGATACCTTCGGAGGACTGCAGGATACACACTACTAGATCACAAAGAAATGAGATCTTAGAAGAATTACACATGGAACCTTTAGAAAACTAAATTTTTGATTATAAGTCAAGATGGATGCAACATGTTCATCGAATGGAAGATCACAGGATACCCAAACAAATGCTAAGATATCAACCTGCAGGGAGGAGGAGAAGAAAATGAAGAAGAAGAAGACCAGGACGTCCACTCAAAAGACTTCTGGATGGTGCATCTCTTGAGGCCGAAACAGGTCAAAAAATCGCCTAAATTCGTGAATGTACTATGATGACGATGAGCTTTGGAAAACCTTATTCAGGGTAGGGTTGTGTGGAGAGCTTATGACATCGAAAGTTATATGTGCTATGTAAAATCATGAGTCAGTTAAAAACTACAATAAGAATAAATCGTCCATGTAGTACCGGGTTCGATACAACAGATCAACTCAAGATATCAGCTGGATTATCATCCCAGCATTACGGCCGTCTTTAGTCTGAACATAGCCTGGTGCTTATTTACATAAAAGGCATTATAACCCCCAAGTCCTCGCTACCGCCAGAAGGTTTAAGCCTGTTCAAAATTCCTGAAAACTTCGGGATTCGAACTTTTCGCTTCCAGACATTCAGCCTTAACCAACTATGCTAACGACCTTTATTTGGGCTTTCGCGTACGATTATACGAATACCCAGAAGCCGCCACTGATTTTATGTGATTATATATTGAAGTGTCACAAGGCACCATAAGCTTGAATAGAAGATATATTTAGACGTATTGGTGAGTAGAACAATGGTTTCAGTTGCATTAGAAACGAAGTGGTTGCTTTGATCGATTTACCAGAACCTGAACAGGACATATACTTGTTTTGTCTGATACACCCTAGCACTATAATTTTAGCTTAGATTCGCGCGTAGGAGTAAAATCTCTCGCAATATCTTCATTGTAGCTATACACACGTCCTCCTCTCATATGATATATTGCGGTTTCCTATCTTATTTCTCGGAATTCTCTTATGTGGAAACCTACGCATCATAATATGTTAGTAAAAAGGAGTCTTTACTGTTTTCAGCGAAATATATTAGTTCTAACTAAGCACAAACAGGAAATCAGATATTTTTTTTCCGGAAAAAAGCAATTACTTCACTGCTATGATCTCTGGGTAGCTACATTCCTTGTCACGGACGCAAGCTTCAATCCTGGTCGGGACACGTTTCTTGGATGATTTTTCCTTCAACCTACTGGAAAGTCAGGAAACTTTAAAGCCCAAGTAGTCTCCGAACGACATATGGTTATCAACAGTAATCTAACGTGAGGTTATGATTTGTAAGCCGGCTGTATAGTTATAAATAGCATATCTTTATTCTTAAATCTCTTTGGGCTTGGGAAAAATCAATAACAGATGATTATATGAGAAATAACTATTAACAATAATGCAGATTCATTGTACAACATTTAATACATTTTTTAGAGAAACAGAACTAACTTTTTTTTTTTGGTAATTTTTGAAGTTGTTTTCTTTTGGCATTTGCTATACCATATCGATCGTACAATGTTGAATCGATATCCTTGTCAAAGAAGTTAATTTGCGGATATTCTATCATGAACAGGAAGAGGTAATTTTATCAACAGCAAAAGGCAAAATTATCGGTCTATGA
This sequence comes from Diploptera punctata, assembly GCA_030220185.1. Lineage (NCBI taxonomy): Eukaryota > Metazoa > Arthropoda > Insecta > Blattodea > Blaberidae > Diploptera > Diploptera punctata. The sequence continues at coordinate 1,650,498 of JASPKZ010001229.1, forward strand.
GATAAATAATCACAATAATCTAAAAATGTTATTCTTGTTGAGTATGATTGACTGAGAGAATGTTGTGTCGTGTGCTATCTCGGAATGGTCCCGACATTAAGCTGATCGTTCATGACGAGAGGATCTCTATCTTTTGTGTTGTTCAAAAGGTACGAATTTGATCCCAGTTGAAATTCATCTGCAGACAGGTCGTGTGCCCATATGGTTCGAATAACGTGGTGCATTTTAAAGTAAGCCTAACTACAAAAGGAGAAAAAAAAAGTCCGTCACACAGGAACTGCGTAAACTAAGTGGATTCCTTTGTAAGTCGAATTTTAAGATCCCTTTTGTTGGTTTACGAAATGTACAGTGTGATTCAGAAATATGGCTATACGTTTGATCGCATTTTGTGACGAAAATGTTATTATTAAAGGAAATATGATATCATTGGAAAGGGAATCCTTCAAATTACAACAATAGAACAAAACAAATCACTTCCAACAATACTAAGCAAGTCACTTTATTGCTTCAACCTGTTCGCCGTTTACATCCAAGCATAATTGGCAACGCTTTGGGAAGTCATTCATTGCGTTATGATACATGTTTTAGGTTTGATTTTCTGCATCCTTCCCGTTTCCAGCAGTCGTTTTCTCCACTTCCCCACAGTCGACGGCTGCAATGCTACGTTAAACTCACGTCTTTCCAGTCTTGCGGCCTCACGATCATTAGCATACGTTATTGCCCATGCAGCAATTGTAATTTTCTGTTGCATATTCAACGCCATTTTTGACCAAGGACGTAAGTTCTACACTGTTTTGTTTTATTCCATTGTTGTAATTTGAATAATTGCTTTTCCAACGGTAATTTCATATTTCCTGTAATGGTAATATTTTCATCACACAACGCGATCAAACTGATAGCCATATTTATGATTCACCCAGTATATTTATTTTCTTAATTTCGAGAAACTCAATTTCTGAAGCCAACCGGTTTTAATATGTCTGAATGCAGTGAAAACAAATCATGCGTAATCTAAGTTATTACCTATTTGCGTATTGTTGTATAATTTGACACCAATTTGATTAATATTTGTCGATTAATTTGTTTTACATTGTTCTAAAATATAAAATAAATTACACTATGTATCTCACAGTATTTATAGTGATTTTATAGGGTTAATTAATTGTATGGTGTCCCGCGCTGTAGCCGAGTGGTTAAGGCAAGATGTCTTGGCGCAGAGCTACGGAACTTGCACTGGTTCGAGTACCCATGGGGAAGAAATTTACTCATGGAATTTCGGACAATATGGGACCGGTGCCCACCCGCGTCTTGAGGAATTTGGGTAGCTACAATTAGTAACGACTTCAGGTTGATAAGACCAGCTATAACGGCTGGGAGACCTAACATGATGACTACATGTCACCCCCTACACCGGCTAGATAATCGTCTATCTCTGTGATTCACACACGTGGATGTTAGGCTAGCAGCCGGCTGGTAGGCCAAGTGCCTTGTAGGCCTGTCGTGCTTGGAGTTTTCTTTTAATTAATTGTATGGTATACATTGTGACTAAATAAATATGGCCGTTGCTGCAATCAGTTTTTAATTTCAGATTTCAGGTAAACGCCTACTTGTAATGGTCGGATTTTTTTGAGAGTACCTTCGTGTTATTTTAATTGTATATACTGAGTTTCGTTGTGAAACATCGTAAATGATAACCGCTGGAGTGATTTTTTAAAGTTTCATTTCAGATGTACATACAGAATTAAAATATAAAATTATGAAATATTTACCCAAAAGGTCTGTCTCCTCAACGTTACTGGTTATTTATCTGTAGCGCTTTCGGGACTAGTCCCATCATCAATTTTGAATCCTGCTGATGGATGAATGGCACTAGTCCCGAAAGCACTACAGATACATAACTAATAAAGTTGAGGAGACGGACCTTTAGGTAAATATTTCATAATTTTATTTTTTCATTTTCAATAATTTTGAATCCTGCTGATGATGGGACTAGTCCCGAAAGCGCTGCAGATATACAACTAGTAAAGTTGAGGAGACGGACCTTTTAGGTAAACAATTCATAATTTTATATTTTAATTTTAATTAGTTTTGAATCTGCTGATGATGGGACTAGCTCCGAAAGATAAATTACTAATAAAAGTTGACGAGACGGACATTTTAGGTGAATATTTCATAATTTTATACTTTAATTTTCATCAGTTTTTAATCCTGCTGATGATGGGACTTGTCCCGAAAGCGCTACAGATAAACAGCTAATACAGTTGAGACGGACATTTTAGGTAAATATTTCATAATTTTATATTTTAATTTTCATTAGTTGTCCACCGCTGTGGTCTCGGGGTAGCGTGCTGCCTTGTCACGCAGCGGGCCCGGGTTCGATCCCCGGTCTGGACAGTTTTTCTGGGTGAGGTTTTTATCGGGGTTTTTCCTCATCTATAAGACAAATGTCAGGAAAACTTTAAGGGCCAAACGGTCCCCGAAATCATATGGCCATCACAATTATCATCATTCATATTCATCTTAGGTTAAGCTTAGGATTAGGGACTCTCCTGGCATACCATTATCATCATCACCACCTATCATATCGTAGGGGCAACGTAACCCCGCCTTCCAGGCGCCCCAAACTCAGAAGTGGGTTACAAGTACGCCATGCCAGGAGACAAACCAGGAATGTCGAAAGACAAACCTGGGGCATTTGGAAAAAAAAATCATTAGTTTTGAATCCTGCTGATGATGGGACTAGTCCCGATAGCGCTATAGATAAATAACTAATAAAGTTGAGGAGAAGGGCCTTTTATGGAAATATTTCATAATTTTATATTTTAATTTTGAATAATACCTCAACGGAACTTCATCATGAATCTTATTAATGTTGATTTATATACAGTGTGTTGCAAAAAAACACAAACAAAGGACGTGAGTTAGTATATTGAGATATATTGATAAATTTTAATAAGGTACCAATGTCCGGAAATGATGCGTTCTCACACTATGACTAGTTAATTAAGTTTCAAGATCAGTGTTAGTTCGAAGGATTTGAAGACTCATTACTTGACATCACCTCACAGGTGCTCCAGCTCATTGGATGTCAATATGATGACACATTTGGATCCCACATATCCAGTTCGAGGGGGATCAGTCACATGACCTCCGAGATCACCTGATCTTAACCTTCTCGACTACTTTTTGTGGGGTGACATTAAAAAATCTGTTTATCGACTGCAGTAGAGTCTCGTATGGATCTTATAGCCCGAATCCACGCTGCTGTAGAAAAAATTCAAGCGAGGCCAGGCGTATTTGAATCACTACTTTTAATGTGAAAACGCATCATTTCCGGACATTGGTAACACTTATTAAAAATTAATAACATATCTCAATATATCATCTCAATTCCGTTGTCAGTGCTTTTTTTTCCAACACCCTTTATATATATACATATATATATATATATATAATTAAATTTTTGACATTGAGCAATGCAAGCTTAATATGACATAAGAAAAATAAATGCCTGAACGGGATTCGAACCCGGAACACTGGGTCGGTACCCCAGCGTGTTATCCATTACACCACCAGGCGAGCCCAATTCAAACACCTTTTTCCTTATATATGTATATATATATATGTATATATATATATATGTATGTAATTATATTCTCCATTATTATTAGATGTCGCGAGAACTCTGTCTTCACTGCCACCTAGTAACTGACTATAACAAGTAAGCAAATTAACGTCCACAGCTATGGTCTCGAGGTAGCGTGCTGCCTTGTCACGCAGCGGGACCGGGTACGATTCCCGGTCGGGACAGGCTCCTGGGTGAGGTTTTTTCGGGGTTTTTCCTCACCTGTAAGACAAATGTCAGGGCGTTTATGGCCCAACGGTCCCCGAAAATCATCCGGTCATCATCATCATCATCATCCTTATAATTATCATCATCCTTCACCGGTGTGGAAAGCAACGGGAAGCTACCACACCCATAATTCCCTAGTAAAGCTGTGAAGCATAGCATGAAAATGCTATTATTGCAGTGAAAGACCTGACCTCGGGCAGAATTACTTTGGATTGATATATTAGATAGGGTTGATGAAGATCTGTATTTTTTCAGAATTTATTTCATGAGAATAACCTCATTTATTTATTTATTTATGTATTTATGTATTTATTTATTTATTTATTTATTTAGGCTGGTTGTAATAGGCCTACGTATTTGTCTTCATTATGTCAAAAATAAGTAGCATGCCTAATTTTATTTAACGTGGTGTTAAATAATTCAGGTTATTAGTGACGTAATTGATAGCTTTGAGTGAAAGGTTCGACACATTTTTTACCAGAGAGCTTCAAATATCAGGCTCGAGGTTCTTTTACGTAAGACACGAGACCCATGATTTTATTTTCCTTTGTATGTAAACGCACGCTGGATTTTTAAGTTATGAAAAATCTATTAGATTCTTGGCCTTTTAGCGTTGTATATTTGTTCCAACAAACATGAGCTTTTCTGTTGGGTCAACCTCCAAGCTGGAAGACCAGGAGTTTTATTTCCGGGTTTCCTTCCCCTGAGTATATTACACAGTTTTCTTCACAATTTACGAAACTCTCTCTGCTCATCCACATTAGCGGAAGGAGAGACCAATTTCCAGGTACTGACATTCGGGCTAGGTATCCTAGGATTTTTAACGAGGTGTATCTCCTCCACCTCTTCCTTTACCAACAGGATTTGTAACAGGATTCGCCTGGAATTTCAAGAAGAGATGACATGAGAAAGAGTGTAATCATAATTAAACAAGATGTGAATGTTTAAACTTCAATTGTGAATTGCTTAATAGAAACAACTCACGCGTTACGGTCGTGTAAAAGGAATGACAGAAGACAGATTCCCAAGTAAAATTCTGCTGTGGGAGGCACCTAGTACAACAAGAATAAAACGGGCGAAGATACATGAATTGATGGTATTCTAAACAGTATGACGGAAAACTGATTGGACTATGAAGACTGAAATGTCACAGAAATTTGGAGGGAATAACTGTAGATTAAATTGGGAGAAGTCGGCTGTGGTGGGTTAGTGGTTATGCTCCTCCGAGGATCGCGGGTTCAAACTCAGCTGGGATCGATGCATTTTTTTAGGACGGAAAAATCCAAGGAGCAAGTCCTCCGTGAGGGACTTCAAGCCGTGGGTTCCGAGTCTGAAGATTTTCAGGTTCGTAAAAGATCTTTAAGCCTGAATAAAAAGGCCTCTAAGCAAAATTTACCCACCTCAACGTCCTAGTAATACATTAGTTGGCCTGCTAGATGTCTCATTGAGTCGCTGAGTTGCCCGCATGCAATTCATGACATCTATGGACAAATAAGGTAACTAAATTAACTTGGTCTAGTGGCTCCTGACAAGGGAGAGGTTATTGCCCAACATTAGGTTACACCATTATACTTCTTCATTTTCTTCTTCTTCGCGGTTTAGGCTTATTTACTAGCCTGTTCCGGCACCAAATTGCTGCTCTTTCCATCTTTTCCTTGGTCTTCCCAAGCTTCTTCTTCCTCGTGGTGAATAGTTGTATGCTGCTTTTGGTATTGTATTCTCAGCTATCATTGCCAAGTGTTCTTTCCAGTTTGTTCTGTATTTATATATTGTTGAGTTTAATTCCTCTATTTTTAGTTGTTGTCTTATTTCTGTGTTATGTTTTTTGTCTGTTCTTTGATATCCTGCAATTGGTCTGAGGAATCTCATTTCGCCATTATACATACATATTAATTGGTGGCAAGAATATGTTATGAAATGTTGTAAAATCTGTGTGTGTGTGTGTTTAATGCCACCCATTGCATGTCTCGTATTTCGAATTCCGCGCTAGGCGGTTAGATGGCGTTAATGTGGTGTATTTTCAATTTAAGCACCACTTCGGCAGATCATTTTACGTAAATGATGATGGGCCTATTATTGTACTTTGTAGCGAGAAGATTATAGGTTGAGTGTATATTTGTGTTTTGTGCAATGCAAAGTATTTATTATCTTTATTATTATTTAGAGCTCCTCTTGCCTCTGGTCCCGAGGGTCACGGGTTCAAACCCGGCCGGGGTCGATGGATTTTTTAGGATGGAAAAATCCAAGGAGCAAGTCCTCCGGGAGGGACTTTTAAGCCGTGGGTCCCGAGTCTTAAGATTTTCAGGCTCGTAAAAGATCCTTAAGCCTGAATGAAAAGGTCTCTAAGCACAATTTACCGAATTTTCCCGTCCTAGTACTACCTTGGTTTGCTAGATGTCAGTATGAGGCGGAACGCTGACCACGGACCACTCAAATGACATCTATACGAAAACAAGTGTATCTAAAAATTAGTATGGTTCAAATTCTTCCCTGTAGGGGGAGAGCGCCTAAATCTCTGTTAAGGGAAACATGGGCTTACAAGATTACAATAAGATTTAGAGCTCCACCACCACCCCCGTGTTACCTCGGGCATAATGCTATTATCCCCGTATCTGCTCTATGTCCCTATCTATATCTAATCTTTATTGAAATACATAATAAATATATAATTGGGGTGAAGTATGAGGGATGATGATGAAAACTGGTGCCGGCATGTAGCCTCCTCTTGTCGAAAAGCACAAAAGGGGTCAACAGATTTAACCCGCCCCATCTGACGGACGAATTTCTGTCAATAGTACCACATATATTCTCAACATACATACTGCGGAGGAATTTATAGTTTAATGCATGAATTTAGTGCACAATCTAACGATTAAAATTGTATACAACCATCTAGGCCCATGCCTCCACCTCTAGGAATACCTCGGTCAAAGACCATACCCCCAAGTCCCAGTATCTTGTTCTCCCTATCTGTTCGCGTCCACGTTCAAGGTTCTCGGCTTAAAACCAACACCTCAGGGAGAAGGTGTTGGAGTCGCAACTTCAGGGAAATTGCTGAGCTACATAGTACGCCAGGTCGCTCATTCATGACGACCCCACAGTTAGTCCACGGGCTCCTCGAGCCTAGCCGGGAGGACTGCTGTCGCAGATCCACCGACCGTTCCCCTGTTCTACCTGAAGGGACGCATCCTGCAGCCGTTGTGAGACCGGATAGGGCTTGAATCGTCGAACGTCCCGCAGTGTGAGACTTTAGTACATCCAGGTGCTCATCTCCTAGCGACCCCACAGTTTGTCCACGAGCCCGTAGGCATAGCCGGGAACCAGTACAGTTGCTCCCCTCTGCACTGGTCCGAGCCGTTCCGCCTCTTGTTCACGAGATTGAAAATGTTATACGTAAATATTAAGTATGATTTTAATTAATTTTATATTCAAATTTTCAACCCCGCCAGCTATCTAACTGGGCCTGCTACTGAGAATGCAAACTAGATACCAGCTGAGCTATCACGACGTACACATTGTGAAACCCGCTAATTATTAGGTTGTCTCATAACGTAATGTTGGTTTTTAATGTGAAGTTGTGTATCTGGTGGGATTTTGAAGGTGTGATTCACTGGGAATTTGTTCCAAATGGGCGTGTAGTCAATGCTCATCTTTATTCTCAACAAGTTGAACGAGTTCATGACATTTTAAGGGTCGCGTGTTCAAACCCTACCGGATCCAATATTGGATGAAAAACCATGACAACAATTCAGCGATTGGGAGGAATTGATTTGCTGCCTGATCTTGCCCCTTTGGACTGTCATCTGTTTCGGTCCATGACACATTTCGTGCGTGGAATTTCGAAAATATTGAAGTTGTGGAAGTGAGTGTCAACAAATGTTTTGCATAAAAAATCAGATACAGTAGCGTCGCGATATAATAAACCTCCCTGAAAGATGATTCAACACCATAGAATCTGATGGTATCTGCTTTGAAACAAGAGTTTAATTTCTTGCCAGAAGAAAAAAAAATGTAAATTAAATCTTGTTTATAACAGATCTGCTTATGAGACAGTATTTATAAATTTAGAGTCCATTAATCCTGGTGATTTTTTAATCTCCAAAACTCGGAGCAGAGGCGAACTTTGTAACCACTAGTTAGCTGTGACCGACGTATGATCAAAAGACGTGGCTCTGTGTTAAAATGCAGAATTCAAATTTAGGAGTTCAAAATCATACTGGTGTATAACTTTAATTTTATTCCGTGGTTTTCCGTAATTGTTTATAAAATACTGGGTTGGGATGTCATTCACTATATAATAATAATAATAATATAATAATAATAATAATAATAATAATAATAATAATAATAATAATACTAATAATAATAATAATAATAAAATAATAATAATAATAATAATAATAATAATAATAATAATAATAGATAATAATAATAATTATTTTATTTTTTTATTATTATTATTATTATTTTTATTATTATTTATTATTTTTATTATTATTTTATTATTATTATTATTATTATTATTATTATTATTATTATTACCGTTTATATTGGGGCACGCCGTAGCGTAGTGGTTAAGGCACTGCGCTACAAGTCGGAAGGTCGAGGGTTCAAGTCCGGTGGGGTCAGGATTTTTAAACTGACCCAAACCTTCTGGCGGCACTATGGCCCTGGGGTCGACTCAGCCTCTAACGGAAATGAGTACCAGACGCTTGTTCTGGGGTAAAGGCGGCCGTCACGCAGGGCTGACAACCCGGCTGACATCAAGTGCCGATTGTCTAGAAATGGTAGGAGCCTTAACCTCCCACTACCCCAAGGGCCTCCTCAGGCCTGTAGTGGGAATACTTTACTTTACTTTACCGTTTATATTTACTTTCAGTTATTGTATTTAATAAATATCCATGATTATTTATCTGTTTAATAACTTTAATATGCAGCATATTTAATTTTTAAATAATGTGTCCATCTTCATTATATATGGCGTAACGTATCAAGGTACTCGAGATTGATCCATACTATGATTCAGTTACTGTATTTAATAATTATCCATGACTATTTAATTCATGCCGCAAATGGGAGTCAATGACCAATCACGTTACAATCATTTTTCATTTACTACCAATCACAGTCGTGTTTCACCTAGAATTTACCAACTAAAGTTTATCATAATAAAGAAAGCACCTCCTTTCTAACATTCGGAATAGGTCATAGCATTATTTTGCAGTGACTGACTCACTAAGAAATACGGCTACCAGATTATATATATAGTGCATGAATGTCAACACATACCGCATGCGGGAGTTAATATAAAAACATTTGTAGCAATTGATTATACAACAAAAAGAAAACACTGTTTACACTTTCTTAAATATATTTTTTCCCAGAAAAATATGATTGTCATATTTACATAATGAGACATCAGAAATTAATTAATATACAGTTTGTGTTTCATTTTTTCTCCACTAGAGTGCATTCTTATAATATTGCGTTCCTTTGGCAATAAATATATGATCTGGTTGCAGTGACGAACAAAAGACGCAAATGAAGCGTACCAATCGTTTCTCATTTGTTTTCAAACATGGCCGTTTACATTAAATATTTAAATATTTTAAAATAACTATATTTAAATAATGATTTCTGACAAGACAGCTTAATATTATTCGTCAAATAGTCCTAACAAATGCCACTCTTGATTTCCAAATTCTAAAATAAATACACTCCCCACTTCGTGAGACGTGAATTTATCGATAATTTGGAAATCACTCGTGGCATTACTTATGATAATTTATCTATGTTTTTAATATAAATATGCAGCATATTTAATTTTCATATAATGTGTCGACCTTGAATATCTTGGCGTAGCGTGTCTACCTCGTAAATTGAGGATCTCGAGATTGATCCATATCATTAATATGAGTGGCACCTTAAATCAATTTTTGATAACAAAGTATATTTATGCAAATTTCCATGGTAAATTTTTATCATACAATTTTCACATTAGACACGTTGTAGAAACAAAGTTAAATCAATAAACTAGAATGATATTTACTACTCGTATGTGGCAGCCATAATACTATAGGTAAATTGAAAAAGTGGCCAGTTATGAGTGTCAGCATTCTCGCCCCTAATGATGAAGCCATGAAATGGGAATACTATAGTGAGTGCTATATCACCAATGGGGTATGTAAAGAGTTGCAAGCTGCATTACTCGTAAAGTGGTTCTTTCTTAAAGAAACATCTTCAACGTAGCCAGCCTTCATATTACTTTTACCGTGGCACTCACTATAGTAAGCAAGCTTCAAGGGAGAAAAATTAATGGGCAAATCTTGATGGAAGTTAAGCATGACTTGCCATTCACTATAGTAATTAATATGCAAACCTCGAAGAGGGGTGAAGCACTATTGCTTGAATCGTTCATCGGATGCATAGTGCAATTTTTTTACATCATTATCGGATGAACGGTAAAGAGGTGCTCAGAGCTCATGTACCTGCACTCAGTCACTTATATACCCGGTTCGCTCTTAAAGTTATCCCCGTCAAAACAAAACCATGTGATCTGCTCGCTTTTCATTGGTTATGGGCACCGACGTACGTTGTAGAAGCAATAAGTACGCGAAAAAGTAGTTCCCTTCATTAAATTGGAAATATGTTATCTGAATATACGTGTTATTATTCGTTTCTTCGTGAATGAAAATAATAGCCTAATATTCAAAACGTCCACCGTGGTCTCGAGGTAGCGTGCTGCCTTGTCACGCAGCGAGCCCGGGTTCGATCCCCCGGTCGGGGCAGTTTTTCTGGGTTTTTATCGGGGTTTTTCCTCACCTGTAAGACAAATGTTAGGAAAACTGTAAGGCCCAAATGGTCCCCGAAATCATGTGGCCATCATCATCATTCCTATCATCATCATCAGCAGCAGCATCCTCCACCGGTGTGGAAAGCAACGGGAAGTTACCACACCTACAATTCCCTAGTAAAGCTTCATGCATAGCATGAAAGTGATCTGATTGCAGTGAAGACCTGCCCTTGGGCAGAATTACTATGGATGGATATTCAAAACATACAAAATATTCTAAAATATACCTAATAAATAATTACAACTGAAAACAGTTTATTACGTATGGTTGTTACATTTGAGTCATGCTTCAGTCGATTCTCATGAAACAAAATGGCGGAAAGTATCGAGTCTTCTGTTGCTGTGTCGTCATCTCCCTGTTCAAAGTGACAGCAAATGTGACGCGAATGGCGGAAGGATATTGTTTCTACAACGTACGTCGGTGTCCATAACCAATGAAAAGCGAGTAGGTCACATGGTTTTGTTTTGACGAGGATCACTTTAAGAGCGAACAGGGTTTAGTACATGAGATTTAAGTATATGTTTGACATCTATAAATCTCATTTGCTGTCTCTTGCTTTTAATGTCCAAAAGTATTTCTCACTACATGATATTATACTGGAAATATGTTAACATTCAGTTTGTCCCTTGGATCAGATAACAAAAACATAGTTCAGCAGCCCATTACGTATAAGCTGTCAATTACATACACGCTTTGTTCTCACTCACTAGTCACCTTGGGTTGATCCTGTCCTGTCGAAAGTTACACGAAATAAAAAAAAAATGAAGTCAATTGTATTTTTAAATTTTTATTTTTACAAAGTAAAAAAAAAAAGTATATTACGATTCGAGGTTGGAAAGTGGTTTTTACAGAAGCTAGAAAATGTTTAAAAACCTGGCTATCGCTCGGTTATTAATTTCCGAGATGTGTAAAACACTTCACATGCGTGCGTTGTACATTATTGTTTTGCGCGATGGTGTTTCCAAATAAAGAAATAATAGTAAAATAATATCTTTGTTGGAAATATTTACGATCATTATAAACAACTGACTAACATTAACAGGGTGGATAACGTTTATTAGTTGAGAATACAACAGGCCGTGACACTAGTCAGTAATAAAATGGCGGCAAGTACGTATTTATTGTTTTATATTGTTTCAAATAAAGTTCAGTCCATTTAAAATGCAGTGATGCGTATAATGTATATTAACACTATCTTTTGGATTCACTTCTGTATATATATTGTACGTAGTATACATAAAGGGCAGTGGTTTTACTTCCCGCACAAGGTTTGTAATATGTAATATTACAGTATAGTTATTTAGATTGGCAACCGCGAAGTATAGGAAGTTGAACCTTCAATTATGGTCGCCATTGCTGTAAGTACGACAAAACGCACTATCGCGCAAAAAATATAAATTGTTATACTTTCTGGCATCTTCAAGTATGTATGAGATTGAAGTCGTGGTATAAAATCGTAATGTTCTAAACAGACGTGATAATATCAATAAAAATTCCTTACTTCACATCACTTCTTGCAGCTCACTTATCCCATAGATGAGTTATCTACTGATTCAATTTACTCATCAATTCAGTTATCAATATCCACTGGAAATTATTTTAAAGTTGTCAAAGCAAATGCATTATCGCACGTTTCTACTTCTGATTATATTGTCGATATTGAACGATGCTTGCAGATTGCAGGTGGATGGTTTATCGATTATAATATAGTACACTGCTCAAAACAATTAGAGGAACACTTGTAATAAATTGAATAAGTAATTGTTTTTAAAGCTGTGATGCTGAAAGTTGGACAATACGTAAATTGAATTATTAATTTTATCATTGGATACAAATTTTAAAGATCCATAGCCTAAATACAGAGAAATTGCCTCAAATAACAAATATAGAGAAACTTTTTATTTTGGAAGGCAATGGCCACTTCTAATCGGTAAGCTTCCTGATGTTGCTGTAGTGACGAATGTTGATTATTGCCTTGTTTATTGAAGTCGCTGACAAAATGAGGCATTTAAATGAGTTTGAAGTGTATCATGCTCTACATCTTTTACGACAAGGTCAATCTCTGCGACAAGTGGCTAGAGAGCTTCGGGTTTCTCCTTCCGTGGTGTCCAGGTTACGCAACAAGCACAGAGAGACAGGTCAGTATTGTAGAAGACGTGGCCAGGGCCGTAAATTTAAAACAAGCCCCCAGGATGATAGATACGTTGTTCTTTCTGCTCTTCGATAGCGTACAAAAACTGTAAAAACCTGCAGAATGACCTTCATATGGCTTCCGGAATCCGGGTTTCAGACCACACCATAAGGAACAGATTAAGGAAAGAGAATATTCGTCCAAAAAGGCCCGTTAAAAAACCACGCTTAACAAATGGGCATAAGGCAGCAAGACGTACGTATGCTGAAAACCATGGTGATTGGAACCTGAACCAGTGGGAGTCTGTGCTCTTTTCGGATGAATCCAGGTATCGTCTTACACGTTGTGATGGTCGATTGAGGGTGTGGGAACGGCCAGGAGAAAGATTTTCTGCAGAGGCTGTACAGGAATTGATAGATTCGGAGGAGGTTCCATAATGGTGTGGGCCGGAGTTATGTACAACAATCGTACGGCCCTTGTACTTGTTCCTTGTTGATTGGGAGAATATCCCGCAAGAGGAAATCCAGAATCTTATTATGAGCATGACACGAAGGTGCTAAAGTGTCATCGAATGTCGTGGAGGCCATACACGATACTAACTCTATATAACGAGTGTTTAATTTTGAAAAATAAGCATAAGATTCAATTGCTTACATAGCGGAATTATTTGAAAAATTTGTCAGCGTTATTCATTTGTTTTTACTGACATGAGCAATAAATAAATAAATAACCACAAATAATGTACTTTATTAATTTCATGTTTGTACCTTTATCCAATGAAAAAAATTTGCATATTTCATAGTGTTCCTCTAATTGTTTTGAGCAGTGTATAAGTAAAAATTAATTAAAATGTTAATACAATAGAAAAATCTTCTTGATGATTATTTAACTCGTGCCACAAATGCTAGTCAATGACCAATCACGTTAGCATGAATTTTGTTTTACAACCAGTGACAGTCGTGTTTCACCTCGCTCTTTATCGATTTACCTTTATCAGCTCCTGCTTTTGTAATAAAGAATGCTCCTCCTTTTTAATGTTCCGAACAGGACAAAACATTATTTTTCTCCAACAGATACATTGAATATAGCAAATAATGAACAGATTCCTTGATTTTACTGAGTTGTTTACTAAAAAAATAAATGAATAACCCGTTATGTTGATTATGATATATAGTTTGATGTGTTTAATTATTTCTCCACTTGGGTACATTCTTACATTATTGCGATCTTATTTGGCAATAAATAATATGATCTAGTTGCAGTGAATGAACATAACCTCACATTTCTGATTTGTTTTCAAACATCGCCGTTTACATTACATACATAAATATTTTAAAATGACAATACTTCAACAATTCTTTGTGAGTAAACAGCTTATTTTTTTTTTCGTTAAATAGTCCTAACAAATGCCACTCTTGATTTCCAAATTCTCTAGATAAATTCACTCCTCACTTCGTGAGTCGTGAATTTATCGATGATTTGGAAATCACTCGTGGCATTACTTATGATAAATTTATATTATAAAAAGTCAATAAAATGTTAGATCGGTCATTAATTTCAAATTCCATGACGTTCTTGAAAGTTTAGAAATTGATAAAAATAAAGATAAAATTATGAATAATGACAAGGGCAATACTCCAGTCAGCGCCCTCTTTTCTTTAATTAAAAGAGAAGAGAATTAAATTGATGATGTCACAAAGCCATTTAAAATTATTAACCTCGTCATGTGACGTAGTCAATATTTTAATTGTTATTTTAATTAGTTTTTCTTAGGCAATAATTACGCTGGTCAACATGATTTTTGTCTCATGAGTACCAATAGTTGTACTTAATGCAGTTTTTTATCGTGTTTTTAAATATGTATTCGGAATTTTTCCATTACCCACATTTTTTATTTCAATTTTAATTCATGGATTTAAATAATTATTTTCTTAATAAACGTTATTTCATCCATTTGTCCATTGTAAAATAAACCAAATGAGCTAACTCAAATGGTTTTGAACTATGGAAAGGAGATATCAAGGCAAATGTAATCCTAATATGCTGGCCGATTATTGTTGAACCATCAACAGGGATACTCCACAGGCGAAATATAGCTGAAAATCGTCATTTATTACTTTACAGGTGAGTCCGAATGTTCGAATATTGTGTACTTTCGAATGTAGAAAATATTAAAGTGTTTGAAATTATAAATTCCTGTCTCTCGGAAACCTTCGGTGATGGAGGAAAACCGATATCATATTTGAATTCAGGAGAAAAAATACTATCAGAATCACATATTTTTCTTTCTGAGACGAAAAAGAGTTTATTTTTTAATACACCGTGTTATTAGTCTTTAAAATGATAGCTTCGCAATTAAAAATAGTTGGCTCTTTTAAATTTTAATTGGATGATTTGGGTATTTTATTGACTTATATTTAAATTAATATTGGGAAGTAAACATTATGAGGTTATATCATTAATAGTGAGTGGAGAACATATTTTAATCGACTCACCTCATACGTTTTTAAACTTCTTTGATTCCGACGGTTTCAGACAATATCATGTCCTTCATCAGTAATGGCGTCCACTGATATAAATTCCGTGATTGTTGATTTCTTTAGTGACATCACCTCTTGTGCTGCCATCTTTCGTTGGGATTATAAACTTTGTAATTAAATTTTTATCCACCGGAAGAATAAATATCGATCTATAAATTTCGATATTCCGGTGGATAAAAATTTAATTACAAAGTATATTTATTCTTCTGAAGAATAAATATCGATCTATGAATTTCGATATTCCGGTGGATAAAAATTTAATTACAAAGTTTATAATCCCAACGAAAGATGGCAGCACAAGAGGTGATGTCACTAAAGAAATCAACAATCACGGAATTTCATCAGTGGACGCCATGACTGATGGACATGATATTGTCTGAAATCGTCGGTATCAAAGAAGTTTGAAAATGTATGAGGTGAGTCGATTAAAATATGTTCTCCACTCACTATTAATTTTATTGACTTTGTATAATATAATTTAAATGTTTTAAATTAATATGTTATTTGTTTAATATCGTTGAACAAAAAACTATTTTACATATTTGTCCAAGAGATCATTTACAAACAATATTGACAAAAGTTAGTCTTGTTTCTGGAACTGTCGGTAATATTTACTATGTGTCAAAGTGATGAGATGGAGTTGGGAATTGGTGAACTACGGTCATACATCGTTATACATAGTACATTATGTGCATCAAAACAAACCATTCAACGCCTTCTCACGATTCATCTCAACTCTTGGACGCACTAGATATCTTGGAAGAGAAAATATTTTGTTTCATAAAATAAATACCTTAGATGAAATGCAAACATAAATGCCAACCACATTTATAGCTGATTTATAAATTCTTCTTATAGAGTAAATGTTTTCTCACCATCAACTGAATGGATTTGATCCAAATTGTCAGATGATATTTTTCACAATTTAGCATAGGGTGTTTTTCCGAAGTGATTATTTAAAATTATGTAAAACTGTTGTATTAATTTTTTTGTAAATATTTATGAAGATTGAAACAAACATATATTCGAGTGATGAAATCGCCAATAAATAAATAAACAAATATATATATATATATATATATATATATATGTAATTGCGTTTAAATCTTTCTAAATCTCCAGATTTTGATCCTCATATCCATCCATCTATAGTAATTCTACCCGAAGGCAAGTCCTTCACTGCAATTATAGCATTTTCATGCTATGTTTGCAGATTTACTAGGGAATTGTAGGTGTGGTAGCTTCCCGTTGCTTTCCACACCGGTGAAGGATGATGATGATATTGATAAGGATGGCGATGATGATGATGGCCATGTGATTTCGGGGACCGTCTGGGCCTTAAAGGTTTACTGACATTTGTCTTAAAGGTGAGGAAAAACTCCGATAAAAACCTCACCCAGAAAAACTGCTCCGAACGGGGATCGAACCCGGGCTCGCTGCGGGACAAAGCAGCACGCTACCTCGAGATTACAGCGGTGGACGACCCTCATATAGCGAATAATTTCCGAAAAGGTTTTAATTTATAAGCAGTATTTTAACATTAACGATTAAGGGAATCCTAGTGCATTTAAAATAAAGGTTATGGAAGATAATATATTATTTTTCAATATTATGTGTAAATTTTAATATAGTCTCGGAAATTATATACTTATAGATTTAATACTGCAATACAAATACAATTTCATACTAATATTTAGTAAGTATTACATTTCTACCCCGAACCCCTACAAGGAAGATTATGCATAATGTGACATCCGATTATAATGTTGATTCGTGTATTCTTTCAAATAATCCTAGTTTTTTGACCAGATCTGCTGGTAGGCTTAATTATGAGATGTGCTCCCGCTATATATTTAAGCTTACATCTTCCATGAAAAATTACTTTTTATTACCAAAGATGTCCCAAAAGGAAGACAATGCAAATCCTGATCTTGGAATATAACATTGTATTAGTATTTACTCTCTTTTCAACTTTTCTATGTTTTGATACATATTATCTCCTTTTTAAAATTAGTTCCAGTATTCTAAGGAATGTATATATTAAGAGGGCTGTTCAATAAAAGTTGTCGTTATTTTTTTATTAATGTAACTTTATTCATCCTCAGAATTTTGAAGGTCATTTTCAATGTAGTTTCCTTTGGAAGCAATACACTTCTCTCAGCGTTTTTGTCAGTCCGCAATGACATGCTGGAATGCATTAATTGGCAGATCTTACTAAACCGCAACCACAACCTTCGCTACTGCTTCTGAGGATGAAAAACGCCTCCTGCGAAGATTTTTCTTCAGATTTGGGAATAGAAGGAAATCACACGGGGCTAAGTCCGAACTAAACGGAGGGTGAAGCATGCACTTCACTTTGATTTTTGCAAGATATCCAGTAACAAAATTTGTGATATGAGGTCATCATGGTGCAGCATCCAGCTTGTTGCACCGAAATGTGATTTTTTTTCGTCTGATAAGCTTAAACAGTTATCAGGATATCTCTACAGTATTGCCTAATTACTGCTGTGTCTTCTCAGGTACGACATGCTGATAAACCATTAAGTAGAAAAAATGAGTAGACCATGACGACCCCAGCAGAACAAACCACTCGTGCTTTTTTTTTTGGAGGGGGGGAGATTGGTAATGGTGTTTCAAACAGAGCTTTGCTGATTTATCTCAAAATAGAAATGATGTAGCCAAATTACATCATCAGCGATTAACTTTGAAAGAGATTCTGCGTCTTCCTGAACCATCATCTTCAACTACAAGCGAAAACCTGCACGCAAATGTCTTGTTCGGGAATAATCAGTCTTGGAACTCACTGAGGACAACACAAACATTTGTCATGTGCAAATGTTTTGTCACCAACGTGTGGTTGGTATCCAATGAAATGTTCAAGTTTCCAGAATGTGATCTTGAGGTTATTCATCGATCCTCTCTCACTATGACATTAGTGGTGTTGATATTTTATTCTTTAAAACAGTAAATTGAACTCGGGATCCATCTTATTTTGAAAGTGGTTGTATCCCTTCTTCAAACAAGTTATATAATCTTCGAGCTATATTCTAGGTAAGAACAAACTCTTCATAGGGCTCCTGTAATTATTGCATAGTCCTCAGCTGAAGATTTATTGAGACGAAAGCAACTTTTCAAACCAGCATATATTCATGGAGCGTCATCTGCATTGTATATGTATTGAATATGTCTCGATGTACACACCACTCACAGAGTGGAACCAGGAGGGATTAGCTTGAAACTTGTACCAAGGATAAATTAATATAAAATATAGTAAACCTAACTATTTCATATTCATTTATGGCTTAAATAATAATTGTTGTTGTTTATTGAACAGCCCTCTTAATTCTGGATTTCCTGAATGAAATCGGTAAGCCATATTTTCGAAAATTTTGGATTGATACATTCTAATCATAAAATCATTTGATTTTCTATTGTGTGATTAAATAGAATCGGAAGCTTTAGAGGGTGGAGTAGTGAAGTCAGAATATGCCAAAAAAGTGTAAAATTAGGCAGTAAAATATCATTTGTTATTTATGAACAATAAAATATTACAATTTAACGTTTTTATAAATCATATAAATTGCATTTTATTTGTTGTCAATGGATATAATCTTGAATTTCTATAAAATCCGAGGTCTAGAATGGAATTATCTCTTTTCATATTTCACCAGTACAAAATGAAGTTAGTTACAGACCTGTTTCACTAGTACAAAATGAAGTTAGGGTGTAGCATATGTCAGTTAACCGAAAATGCAAATATATTATTTTTTTGTAGTTGGCAACGTCTATACAAAAAAAAACACTACCGAAATTGTTCAAAGTGACCTCCATTGTCGTTTTTAGCTGTAGGTGTTGAGATTTATTCTGAATGTCCAGTATTTTAACCACAGTTTTAACCAATCTGATTTTTCCCTTGCAACCATGTGTAGTGATTAACTGACTTATGCCACAGCCTACTTATTCCTAAATTCTGTTAAGAGATTATTTGTTATCAGGTACATTTGTCAATAAAGCTCTAGAGCTCTAGTAAATCCTTACATGTTTCTCGGT
Source organism: Diploptera punctata (assembly GCA_030220185.1). Taxonomy (NCBI): domain Eukaryota; kingdom Metazoa; phylum Arthropoda; class Insecta; order Blattodea; family Blaberidae; genus Diploptera; species Diploptera punctata. The sequence goes on from JASPKZ010001229.1 coordinate 1,669,926, forward strand.
TTGGATTTTTGTGGAGTTTATCAATTATGTGCAATCAAGCCTACAAAATTAATTCGGAAAAGTGTACAAATTCATCTATTAGCATACTACATTTTGGAAGTTTCAACGAAATGGAGATTTCCATGTGTTCTTGATTGACTCACTTCCTTTCTCTGCAATCATCATTATTGGAGCATTGATGTTTCCACTAGTAATATGAGGCATTATGGATGCATCGATAACTCGAAGATTTTGTATTCCATGCACTCTTAGTTCTGTGTCTACCACAGAGTTTTCCGGTCCGGTTCCCATTCTGCATGTCCCACACTAAAATTTCAATAAACATAGATATATTGTTATTATTAATTGATAATAATAATAATGATAATAATAATAATATTATTATTATTATTATTATTATTAAAAACTAACTCACCGATACTATCAAACTCGTAGGAATATAAGCTCTCCATACACCCTTATCCTGAGCTAGTATTTTCCGATCATCCCCTGTATAATTTACTTTCCTAAAATTATGGTTAATTTTATTATTCCATCTGATTCTTGGTCTACCAATTGATTTTCCTACAAGAAGCTCCCATCCTTCTCATTTATTTCTCATTTGTGATTATTATTATTATTATTATTATTATTATTATTATTATTATTATTATTATTAATACAACATCGGCCATTTAGAATTATATATGTTTTCGTATCGCTAACAAACTTATCGACTCGGATAGCTGAGAGGATCCTCCTTCGGACTAAAACCCGTCACAAACTCTGGTCCCACTGCACCCCCGTAGTATAATTTAAAACTTCTTGATTCGTGTCAACCTACCACTTGCATCTAACTTGTTGTAAAGCGAATATATCCAAAGCGACTTGATCTAATTCCCGCGTTAATATTTCTAGTGCCCCACTGTTATATAATGTCCTAACATTCCAAGTTTAGCGGGACATGTCCCTATGTTTGAGCCATTTCCATAGATTCCCTGAAGTAGTCTCCGCCCGGAGATCTCGAATGGGGAACTATTTTACCTTTGGAAAATGTTACCCTAGTGGAAACCATGTCCGCGATTCTTGACGGTTGTATTTTGACGTGAATATGTCTTTAAATTTGCGTCAATAGAAGAAGGCAATTAAAAAAAGAAACTGTTTATAACAAATTCGGGGATACAGTTTGGTGTTGCAGTTACATATATATTTTCTACATCCAAAATGTAATTACACCACTCGATAGATAACGGATCAAAGAGGTCGTTACATTGAGTGTGGACTCTGACGCATCGCGCGCGGCGGAGGGGGAAGCGCAGCAATTTTGAGGTGGTTTCGCTGCGTCGCATAATATTCGTTTAAGTATAAATTTTGACTCTGAGAAGCTACGACGTTCGTTTGAGTTTCAATCGTCAGTTCTAGTCAAGATATATCGAGTGGGTATATAAAAATTTAGTGTGAAATAGTGTGTGTGTATGTATATATATATATGGTGTTAAAATAAAAAAATAAAATTAATATAATATCGGCCTATACTTGTCAAAAAGCAAAATCAAAATATAGAGATCGTATACGGTTGGAAAGGGTTTCTCAAGAGCAGCCCACTGGTACCCATAAAACGCCATATGACTTACTGAAGCGGTATCGGGAACGTAAAGTAATCAAGGCGTCTGAGCGGATCAACGACGGCGCTAGTATATCAGGGGCGGCCCAGCTTATGAAAGTGGATGATGTAATCGCTTCTACATCAAAGCCGAAGGACTTCTTAGTGTTAAAAAAATGTTGATGAAATATATATAATACACTCAAAGAAGATATTACCCGTTAAGTACACGTATTCAGTTAAAACATACGGCCGTGTCCAGGGATGTTCACTTTTTCGATTGTTTTTTTTTTCGTCTGACTATGATCTTTATCGGAAAACAGATGTAAAGGCCTCGGGAGTCCCTTGGGGTAGTAGGAAGCTAAGGCTTCCACTTTTTCTAGACAATCGGCACTTGATATCAGCGGGTCGTCAGCCCTGCGTGACGGCCGCCTTTACCCCCAGAACAAGCGTCTGGTAATCATTTCCGTTCGAGGCTGAGTCGACCCCAAGACCATAGTGCCGCCAGAAGGTTTTGGTCAGTGTCTTAACCACTATGCTACGGCGTGCCCCCTAGACAGTTGTAGTAAGAACAATTAAGTCTCATAGACAGCGATGGGCCGGACATATGGCACAATTGGGGAATGAAATAGGATGAAAACTCGTTGTAGGAAAACCAGAGGGAAAGCGCCCACTTGTGGGATAATAACATTAACCATGATTTGAGGAAGGTAAATTCTACAGCGGTTGGTTGAAAAACTTTAGCTGGGGATAGGAATATATGGAAAGTTAATGTCCGCTGTACCATAAACCTACGAGTTTGACAGTTTCCAGTGAGTTATTTAGTTATTATTATTATTATTACGTTATTACTATTATGTTATTATTACTATTATTATTATTATTATTATTATTATGTATCAACTTCTTCTTCTTCCTTCCAAGTATTAGGCCAAGGCCTGTTACGATCCTATAGAAAATTTTCCCTCCAGCGTTTCATAGGACGGCCCAGTGATCTTCGTCCTCTTGGCATATAATTATAAACAGCTTTGGGGATCCGATTTGAACTCATTCTTTCTAGATGGTGTTTCGAATTTAGTTGGTACTGTTTGATATATTCCAAAATTGGTTTTGTAGTATTCAAGTCTTTTAAGATATCGGTGTTCTTTTCCGATAACATCTGGGTTAACCCGCTGTTCACGTGCGCATGGATCTCAGTTCACAAGCCGTTTACTTTTGCTGTAATGCTGTTTTTTTAGTGTCCATGCTTCAATACCATAGGGGCACCACCCACTGGTCTAACAAAAGTGTTATATAAAACGTAATCTAAGTGTTAACAGAAAAAAATTAGGGGGGAAAAGGGCGCCCGGGGGGGAAGAGGAGAAGGCCGCCCCACCTTCCCCCTACAGACCTCCCCACTTTCCCATCTTCCCCCCCTGCCCCGTCCTTTTTCACAACTGTTTATTTGCAACTAAAACGATAGGTAGATGAATAGAAAATGTCCCATAGAATCCCTGAATGGGAAGTGCCCCTGCCTCAACTAGGGTTAGCTCAGGAGAACTTACAAAGTTATCCACTCCACGTTTACTTTAATTTCATTTTGAGTTTATTTCCTTAACTGCTGCATCTATTTTTCATGTTTTTACATTCATCTCCTTACTCTCTTTACAATTAGCCCAATTTACAGGGTGTTGAAAAAACCGACAACTGAGGTGAAGTGGTATATTAAGATATGTTTATCATTTTTAATAAGGTACCACTGTCCGGAAATGGTACGTTTTCACACTATGAGTAGCTAACTTCTGAAGAGTTCCCTTAGTTGGGTTTATAGATTCTATACTTGACAATACTCTCACAATCGCATCAAGTTTTCAAAGTGTCGACCTCCCATCTCATTGTAGAGCGTACATCGGCGGTGTAGTGATTGATGAACACATTCAAATATGCCTGGCCTCGTTTGAATTATTTCTGTAGCAGCGTGATTTTGGGCTATACGATCCATACGTGACTCTACTGGAGTCTGATAAACAGATTGTTTCATGTCGTCCCACAAACCGTAATCGAGAGAGTTAATCTCGGAGGTCATGGGACTAGTCCCCCCTCGATCTGGATACGTGGGATACAAATGTCTCCTCACATTGGCATGGAGCTCCGTCTGTAGCCACATTCCGTTGCGAAGCCACGTATCACAGGTTCATATCTGTGAGATGTTGACAAGTAATGAGTCTTCAAATCCTTGGAACTAACACTGATCTTGAGACATAATTAACTAACCATAGTGTGAAAACGCATAATTTCCGGACATAGGTATCTTATTAAAAGTGACCAACTTATCTGAATATACTACAGTACTTCCGTTATCGGCGTTTTTTGCAACACCTGCATATGAATTATTCCTTTCATTTAACTGTGTGGTTTGCTATTCTATTCCATCGCCCGTTTAAAATTACACCTTCTCTTCATTTACATCTAAAATAGTTCCTATCCGCATCTCTCTATAACATGCTATTCCAATCCATATACCATGTTAATTATTCTAAAAATCATTGGGATGATCTTTCTCGCGGATTTCCTTAGCTTAACCCTAGCAATACCAACGGGGGGGGGTACTTTATGCCCACCTTCTGTCATTTTAATCATTATGTCTTTTAATTTTTTCACTAGAAGCATGAAGTTAATAGTTACTGTCAATCATTGTCTCTAGTATTGAAATACGTAATTGTTTGTAAGTTTTCATTGTTGGTCATTTTATGAAACAATGATCTATTATTGTGGTCATAAAGTATCCCCCGTTGGTAGTTCTTGTGACGCATAACATGCCTTTTAATTTCTTTTCGTAGCTTCTTCAATAATGGTTTTATATTTCTAATTTTATTTTTACCAACAACGTTGTTGGTTTATATAATTTATTATTTCATTATTCATTGATCTGAAAGTTTGATCTCTTATATATTTTTATTTATTTATTTTTTACTTATTCAGTATCCAGTCTGTCTTTTTGTGAAGTCATAGTAATTTACACATGTAACAAAATTATTTCAAAATGCCTCGACGTCCTTTGACTGACAAAGAAATTATGGATATATTTGATAATGAAATAGTTTCAGATTTTGAATTTGATGATAGTGATGAGAAAGTGAGTGAAACAGAAGATGAAAATATTGTGCGTGAGCAAGTTGATGAAGCAATTTTATTGCCTTCTGACGATGTCGATCAGGATCATAATAAGTGTAAAATTGAAAATGTCGTCAGTGCCATATATGTTACAGCTAGTAGAAGAATTTTCACATCAAACCCTCCTTGGCCTACAAGACGTATAGCACAAAATCTTGTAAAGAAAGGAAGGTCTAAGAAATAAAGGAAAAGTGAAAACCATTAGAGAATAATTTGATAAATTCTTAACACCGGAAGTTGCAAGCATCATCATAAAACACACAAATGAAGAAGCAGCAAGAATAAATATACCAGCAACAAATATATGTTTATAGCTAATCTATATGGAACTAGAAGGTGACAGTCGCATCTATATTTCAGATCTCTGATCTAATATTTCTCGCAGATTCATATATACTGCAACTATTAGTAGGACCAGGTTTCTGCAACTAACTAAAATAATTAGATTTGATGATAGAGAAACCCGAAATGAATGCAGGGAACTAGATAAGATTGCAGCAATAAGACAGGTATTTGAAACAATGAACCAAACTTTGCCAACATGTTTTTTTCTGCTGGGATTCATACTGTAGTTGATGAAATTATTCCGTGGTAGGTGTCCATTCAAAGTTCAGGTGTAAGAAAGAAAAAATACAACAAAAATAGTAAAACAATAGTAATTTGTGCCATGTCATAGGTAGGTATACTTATGGGAGGCATAGTAAGAAAACAGTGATTGTTCAAAATGTGGACAAAGTTCTGAGTAGAGCGATGAGTGACACATACACACTACCATCAATGATTAGATTAGGGTATTGTCCTGAAATTATTGTTTCTACAATTATCAATAATGAATGTGCACAAATGTTCTGCTTACGTTAAGACACGGACTACTATATCAGCATAAATATATAATGTGATTAGTAAAACAAAATGCAAAACTAAGTTAAATATTACATAAATAAGCATGACATTCTATAATATTTAATTTTAAAACAAATATTTTAAAATGTGTTAAAAAAATTGTTTATATATACTGTTTAAAGTGGTGGTCATAAAGTAGCCCCCTGTTGGTAGTATACATTCTGAAAATATGTGTTGGTATTGCTAAGGTTAATTGTCTTAGTATTGTATTCTGTGTTGTCGTACCTCACAACTCGTTACTTAATTGAAGATATCCCTCAAAAATGGGTCCAATTAACTGTATGTTATCACTACAAGATGGCTATTTAACTCATGCCCCAAATGGGAGACAATGACCAATCACGTTTCAACGAATTTTGTTTTACAACCAACCACAGTCGTGTTTCACCACGATATTTATCTACTTCTGTTTATGATATTAAAGAAAGCTCCTCCTTTTTAATATTCTGAACAGGTCAGAGCATTATTTTGCAGTGACTGACTCTCGAACAAGTACGTTGAATGTAGCAAATAATGAATATGTTCCTTTGAACTACATATTTGATAATTGTGTGTTCAGTAATTGTATTTTTAAATAATGATTTTACGGAGTTGTTAAAAAATTAATAACCTATAATGTTGATTATAATATACAGTTTGAAGTTTTTTCTCCACTGGGGTGCATTCTTACAAAATTTCGATCCAATTTGGCAAAAAAATAATATGATCTAGTTGCAGAGGATGAACAAATAAAAGACAACTTCACGTTTCTGATTTATTTTCAAACATCGCCGTTTACATTAAATATATAAATGTTTAAAAAATACCGGTAACTATATTTAAATAATTATTTTTTAGTAAAAAACTTAATTTTATTCGTTAAATAGTCCTAAAAATGCCACTCTTGATTTCGAAATTCTCTAGATAAATTGGAAATCACTCATGGCATTACTTATGATAAGCTATATTACGTCAAAATTAATAAAGTGATAAATGTTGTCATGTTCTTCAGCCGTATGCCAAGTAGTTGGGCGAAATTACATAAAGAACAGTTGATATTGGAATCATGTTAACACATTAGAACCACTTTCCCAGATATCGACTGTGGAGTTATTTTTCGAAGGAGGTCCTGAATTGTAGAATTTCTTATTCTCCTTCTTCTTCTTTGATTCCCAACTTTAACGTAATTTTATTCATTTTTCCTGATCTCACATTCATTTTTTCCTTGAGAGAAATATGATCCCAACATGTGAATAGCTCAATATGTAAATGTGAACGGACGGAATCTACATTTTTATGTAAATCCGAATAGCAATTGGTGCATTTTCTTCGCAATTGATCTAGAACGGTGAGAGTATTCATTCAATTTCTCACGTAACTCAGAATTGCTTGTACCTCAGTTTAATTAGCGAGGATAGGAGCAATGGACTAGAAAATAGCATTTAGGGTAATTTACAGACTCATTGTTTGTTGTTTTATACTCGCTACATTCAAGCCATCTTTAGACTTGAGGATAAGTTTAATAAGAAATGGAAAGCTTAAGTACATTTTGGTTGGAAATTACTCTACAGTAAATTGAACTCTAACATGAACGTAGAAATATATTTCACTTTGGATTATTACCTTAGTCATCAACATGGTTCATATATCGTAAGGGCACATGGAAGCATATACGAATAGATCCACGTTTCTTATCAACGGCATGAGAAACTTATAGATTACCTCTCCGATCTACTTTACTCCCATTACATTTCTTGCTATTAATTTTTATATCCGTGTGGACATAAATGAGTGAAGAAATATCTCCACTCCTCCGTTGCCCAGAATCAAACCCGGATCGCCAAATTGTAGTTCTTCATTAATAAGGTTATTATATCTGACTGAGTGCAGTGGTGGTAGTGGTGGTGGCGGCAGCGGCGGCGCTGGCGGTGGTGGAGGCGTTGGCGGCGTTGGCGGTGTTGTTGGTGGTGTTGGTGTTGTTGGTGGTGTTGGTGTTGTTGTTGGTGGTGGTGGTGTTGTTGTTGTTGTTGTTGGTGATGGTGTTGGTGGCGTTGGTGGCGTTGGTGGTGTTGGTGGCGTTAGTGGCGTTAGTGGTGTTGGTGGCGTTGGTGGCGTTGGTGTTGGTGATGGTGATGGTGGTGGTGTTGTTGGTGATGGTGGCGTTGGTGGCGTTGGTGGTGTTGGTGGTGTTGGTGATGGTGGTGGTGGTGGTGTTTGTTGTTGTTGGTGTTGGTGGTGGTGGTGTTGTTGTTGGTGATGGTGGAGTTGGTGGCGTTGGTGGTGTTGGTGTTGTTGGTGTTGTTGGTGATGGTGATGGTGGTGGTGTTGTTGTAAGTGGTGGTGTTGTTCGTGGTGGTAGTGGTGGTGTTGTAGGTGGTGGTGGTGTTCCTTCAGATTGGAGCCACACTCAACATTTTCATCTCTAAACAAGTAATCGGGCACGACCGAGTTTCTAACAGAACGTTGGTACCAAAAGCGAGTATAGTAAACAGTGGTCCAGCAGAAATGACTCTGGTTGACTGGAAAAGAAGCGCCATACTTAATTTCAGTCCATCGCCGTGACGTAGTAGGTATAATCCCTATCTTCCACTCCGTTGACCCAGAAATAATTTTAAAAAAGTATTCAATTAATTCCCAAATGGAGAACGAATTATTAAATTATATTCCAATTCAAATTCTACCCCTCTTAAAAATAAAACTTTATAATTACAATGAAAGTCTAATGATCCTCTAAATATTTTATAAACTTACTATACCAAGTCCCGCGTCGTAGCTGAGTACTTAAGTCAAGAAGCCTTGGCGCAGGTCTACGGGACTTGCGCTTGTTCGAGTCCACATGGGGAAGAATTTTCATATGAAATATCGGCCAGTATGAGACCGGTGCTCAGCCAGCATCGTGAGGCATTTGGGTAGCTACAATAAGTAGCGACTCCAGATTGAGAAGACCGGCTATAACGGCGGGGGTACCCCATATGCTCACCATAGTCACCCTACACTGGCTAGATAATCGTCTACCTCTGTGATTAACACACATGTGGATGTGAGGCCAGGTGCGGGCTGGTAGACCAAGAGCCTACTAGGCCTATTGCACTTGAAGTTTTTTTTCCCTATACCAAAGGACTATTTATAAATTGTGCCTATATTTACAACCCTCAATGCAAGAATTGGAATATATCTAAATTATAGAACTGTTATTGATTCCATTGAAGGCTGATGACTATAGAGAGGGCACAATTTATAAATAATCGGATTCGATTACCGGGAGGATAGACGTTTTAAATTTTCATCTTGGGCCTAGGCGTGTATCCTATGTTTGTGGTTAAAAGGGGAAAAAATAAACAAGATAAAATGGTGTGGAAAAAGAAAAGAAAAGGTTATAAGAAAACGCTCAAAACTAACATAGCTCTAAATAAATTATATATAAATACACTTTAAATTTGTAGATAAATTGTGCTGCTAAATATTATTACTAGCGTAAACACCTCAATCTCTTCATTTATACCGATAAGATAGTTACAAATCGCGGTTCTTATTTTACCCAAATCTTCTTCTTCTTCTTCTTCTTCATTTCCTGGTTTAGGCAAGAGTTGCCTGTTCCGTCTTCACTAATAGATCTAAGACCATCTCTTCCGAGGACGTCCGACATCTCTTCTTCCTCTTGGAAAATAATGGAAGATTTTATTTCGTAATCTACTTTCTTCCATTCTCTCTACATGTTCTTTCCACTGTATCTTGTTGTTCAATATATTTTCTTTTATGGAGTAGATCTGCAGTTCTTCACGGATATCCTCGTTTCTTATCTGGTCCATTCTAGTGCAGCCTTTTACTCTTCGAGATCAAGTTCTTCAAAACGTGAAACATTTTGAATATCTTGGTACGACGTTGAAAATGAACGGAAAGTGGAAAAAACACATTGATATAGCATTATTTAAAGGGAGGGGACAACTTAACAGTGTACTCGGTATTCTGGGTCGAGTGCCTGATATTCCAGTCAGCACATTAGAAAAAATGTATGAAGCGATGGTCAGGCCAGTAATGCACTATAGTAGTGAGATTTGGGGTTTCCAAAGAACGGAAATACTAAATAAGGTATATACGCATTTTCTAAAGTATATTACAGGACTTAGTAAGGCGTCTCTAACTGTGGAATTTTATATGAATTCGGGTCATTCCAGGATGACATTAACTGTAAAATTCGTGTACTCAAATACTGGTTGCGAGTAATCCAAGGTGAACAAACAATGCTTAGAGCAATTTGTTACGACCACCAAATTAAAAACATAGATGTTAAATTTTGGGCAGACGAGGTTAGGGGAGAACTCCAAAAGATTGGGATGGGCTGGATATGGGAAAAAGGGACTGAAAATCGCAAGAACGTGTGGAGAAAAATAAGGAGGAGGTACTTAGATGTAAACCAACAAGATACCTTCGCCGAATGTACAGGAAAACGCTCACTGTGTTTACAAAGAGACCTAAAACACGTCTGGGGAAAAGAATCGTATATACTCAACCTAGGATTTAAGGAGAGATCAGGGCTTGCTTGGTTTAGGCTAGGGGCATGGAAATTTCTAAAAATTAGCGACGATCACGATATGCGAATATGTCCAATGTGCGGGAACTTTGAAGATGAGATACATATATTAGGAAAATGTAATGATTTAGAATATTGGAGACGTCAGTTATTACCGGAAAGATTTCTAAATTCAAATCGGGAAAGATTGGCATGCTACGAATTATTGGTAAATCCAGAAAATTGGATAAACCTCGGTAAATTTCTGGACAAAACGCGAAAAATAAGGACAACACTCATTCATGAATAAATATATGTCATCAAAATGCAATACCATTAATTATTAACAATTATATATAAATTAATTAGTGTATAATGCTGTTGTGTTATTATTTAATTGTAATATTAATGTGTTTTCTTTATGTAATTGTAATGTTAATGTTTTTTAGTGTATAATGCTATTGTGTTATTACTTAATTGTAATATTATTGTGTTTTCTTTATGTAATTGTAATGTTAATATTTTTAGTGTATAATGCTATGTGTTTATTATTTAATTGTAATATTATTATTGTGTTTCTTTATGTAATTGTAATGTTATTGCTATTGTGTTATTACTTAATTGTAATATTATTGTGTTTTCTTTATGTAATTGTAATGTTAATGTTTTTAGTGTATAATGCTATTGTGTTATTATTTAATTGTAATATTTTTATTGTGTTTTCTTTATGTAATTGTAATGTTATTGCTGTTTTTGTTTATTTTTCTTTACACTAGTACCAATTATTACTTTATTGTAACGGACTGTCAACAGCACGTACGGCTTACTGCCCGTGCGACCCATATTTGTAAATAATATTGTAAATATCTTACTTTTGTCTAATAAAGTCCTACTACTACTACTACTACTACTACTACTACTACTACTACTACTACTACTACTCTTCTTAAAAAAATTATCTCGGCTGCTTGGATTTTACTTTCTTGTTTGGTAGTGGTAATCCAAGATTCACTCCCATACAAAAGGACAGGGACAGGCATTGTTTTATAAAATTTTAATTTCGTTTGTTTATGGGCTTTATTATTCAATGTTCTATTTATTGTACCACAAATAGCTTGAAACTGATGTTTTGTGTTCAATATCTTTATCGTACCCATAGCTGATGTCACATCCTAAATATTTAAAGTGTTCAATAATTTCGTCTCTAATTACTATTTTTGCACGCAGAGTATTACTTCCACAAAATGCCATTACTTTTGTTTTACTTATTGAAATTTTAAAATTATAATCGCTACATATTGCATTTAGTTTGTAAGCAGCCAATTGTAACAGATCTTCATCATGGTGTAGTAAGACTAAATCATCGACGAAAAGTAAGTTATTAATACTTGAGTTATTGTTCAATCTAAGGCCTTTGTCCATTATAATTTTCCATTGTTTCATAATGTCGTCGATTTATATATTAAAAAGAGTGGGCGATAGACTACACCCTTGTCTAACTCCTTGATTTATTAAAATTTCTTCTGACCTTTTTTCATCAGTTTTTATCACTACTTTAGTTTCTTCATATAAGCCTTGGACTGATTTTATTAGATGGTGTGGATATCCTCGTTCCTTCATTATTTCCCATAGTATAGATCTATTTACTCTGTCAAAGGCCTTTTCAAAATCAATGAACAACAAATCTTTTATTCCAATTGTTATAATTGAAATCGGTTCAGCTTCATGGGCTAATGGTCAGAGTCTCTGACTACAGTTCATGAGGTGTCGTGTTCGATTCCCGCTCAGACCATAGAAGTTTTTCCTTAGAGGGAAATACTCCTGTGGTTGCTTATTGTTTGGAATTTAAGTTAAGTTTATGTTAAGGACTCTCCTGGCACTTCTTTATCATTTATATCCCATCATATCATCGGAGTAACATAACTCCGCCTTCCAGTCCCCAACCTAAGAAAATGATAGAACGATTTTACGATATAAATTACTTATAAAATTTATAAATAAGCTCATCCCACAATTCCGCCAAAGTCAGGAAGAAAGCCAGAAATGTCATCAGAGAAAACCTGATGGCATTGAAAAAAACGGCATCTGCAACTTACGCTAGTCTTTCTAGTTTTAAAGTGAATTATGTTCTGCGTTGTGCAATTGATGACGTGTTGAGTTACCTGATGATTTTCAGGATTAGTCCAGCGTCGAATGGCACACTTCCAATATTCATCTGTTCCAAACTGATTCTTGCAGTATTTTTCTCTTGTAAGGTTTGGAATTATGTAATTAACCAAAGCTGGAGTTTCGGACATGTTTAACGCAAATCTGTAAATGACACAATAATTGTAAGTAGGCTTTCATTTAAAGCGACTAGTATATAATAGGCCTGTCTATCATGGGTTTTAATTCTTAAATCAATAATATAATCTGTTTTTAAATTAATTTTGTCTAAATTATATTTTCAATTTAACATAAAATATGGCTCAACTGCACTTCTGCTTAGGCTTGATTTTCAGTTTATTATTGTAAACTATAGCTCTTCTTCTGTATTTACTAACATTATTTAATATTTTAAACTTTTTCAAACAATTTTTATAACATTATTAGACAATTTTGGAGTATTTATTTAAATGCTCAAATCACAATATTGTGACACCGCTACACAATATTGTGATTGCTAACTGCTATTGTCTTCACAGTGTATATTACTTAGTCTATGATTTTTCTGTCACTGTTTTGGGTTATCGCTGGTTGGATCGGCGTTAGGGAATGATAAGTAAGTGTACACCCATTTTTAATAAACGTTTGCAATTTTAATATTAATATATTTTTAACATAAATTTGGGAATTTATTGCAAGGATTTGCCATTTAAATTTGATAGCCATCTAGCATAAGAATTTTGAACTTTAAGTACGATATCGATTGTAATCGAGGATGATAATCGATATGTGGTTCGATTGTGGTTTATCGCTTGCTGTATAAACTCTGGCGCATGCGCACTGTTGTTCTATAGGACTTCGAAAATTTTTCACGCATGTTTAAGTTCAGTTTTTTCCAAAAATATTAATAGTAGTGGTGTTTGATAATCTCCTTTTAGATGATATTGATGATTTATCTCATGTATATAATCAGCAGGCGGCTCCACGAGATACATATATTAAGAAAATGTAACGATTTAGAATATTGGTGGCGTCAGTTGTTACCGGAAAGATTTCTAAATTCAAATCGTGAAAGATTTGTTGTTATACAGTGGTTAACGGTAACTCAAGGGTTAGCAGGTACATGTACCTAGCGAAGCGAAACTAATGTTTATTATAAAAGTGTAAATTTGATTGATGTGTTGAATATGGTCAGATTTGCAAAATAAGTTTTGTTAAAAGGAATACTTGAGCCAATTTTAAAACTTCCTTGGGAAATGAAATTAAAATGCCAAGACATTTTATTGTTAACACACAGTGCGGCCAGTAGCTCCCATACGACTACATACAGAGTGTGGCCAGTAGCTCCCATACGAATATATGCAGAGTGTGGCCAGTAGCTCCCATGCGAAAACAGAGTGGGCTAATTTATCATATTACGACAAAGCAAGTTTTACCGTACAGGCCACATGGCCTAAAACGAATTTGTTCATGATGATGATGACTAGTATTCAGAGAAGCCTGTTGCTCCAATATTATTACCTAAAAGTGTGAATCAATCTATCGTACGTAAAATATACTAGGGAAGTCTAGATTTGCTCAAGTAGTGTACAAGATATTATTAATTTGTTGTGTATTGAGTTGTTCATAAGAGGGTAACAAAATAAACCCTTTTTAATTAATTTCACAACTCATGGTTACTGATTATCGAATTCCTTGTCCTTCACACCAGTAGCACCCAGAAATAAGCTTAATCTAAAACACGCCCTGAAGAGACCTTCATGCCTACACAAAAGCCTGCTGCACGTGCTACGATTTAATGGTAAATACAGAAAATTGGATAAACTTGGGTAAATGTGTGGACAAAACGCGGAAAATAAGAACAGCACTCATTCATGAATAAATACAAGTTATCAAAATACAATACCATTAATTCTTAATAATCCTACATAACTTAATTACTGTATAATGTTATTGAATTATTATGTAATTGTAATATTATTGTGTTTTCTTTACGTAATTGTGATATTATTGTGTTTTCTTTAAGTAATTGTAATATTATTGTTTTCTTTTTGTTTTTCTTTATACTATTACCAATATTACTTTATTGTAACGGACTGTCAACAGCACGTACGACGTACTGCCCGTGGGACCCATATTTGTAAATAGCATTGTATATATCTCACTTTTAGTCTAATAAAGTTCTATTACTACTAATCAGCAGGCGGCTCCATAGTGCAAGCGGTTAGATACTCGCCACTCACCACTGGGGTCTCGAGATCTTATCTCGGTTACTCCATGTGGATTTCATGATGGACGAAACGGAGCTTGTACAGATTTTTCTCGGTATTTATCCCGACGGGATAACAAATTTCATGCAACAAATTTCATTGCACCATTTCTCCATACTCATATCAATAATTTCGTTCATCCGTCCCTGTGCGCCCCGGTCCCTTGTCGATCACAGACTTCTATAAATGTAAGGGCTTCATATCATGTCATCCCATAGCTCGACCCGACCATGAATTGGACACGAGTTGAGGATATATATAACCAGAAGCACCTTATATTTATATTATTTTAGGAGTAGATATTTTCAGACTTAGAGGATTGGAGCTCGCGTGTCGTAAACATAAAGTGGCTCTTAGACTGTGAAGAAATTTAGTTAATTTGATCAAGTTCCAGATTGTTCTAAATCCCGAACTGGCTGATCATGTGACCAAATAAGATCAATAACATTTAAAAACAGTATCATATATAAACGTTAATAAAATTAATGATAAAATTCAGTTGAGGTAATAGTTATAAAATTACAATTATAATACAGCATTATAAAATAGTTACTCAGTAGGTCCATCTCCTCAACTTTTTAAACTTTTGATTCTCTGAGATTCTTAATAGTTCACAAAGTTGAAGAGACGGACCTATTAGGTAACAATTTCATAATTCTATATTATCAACAGGTCCACGCTTTGGTCTCGAGGTAGCGTACTGCCTTGTCACGCAGCGAGCCAGGATTCGATCCCCGGTCGGGACAGTTCTTCCGGGTGAGGTTTTTATCGGGGGTTTTCCTCACCTGTAAGACAAATGCCAGGAAATCTTTAAGACCCAAACGGTCCCCGAAATCATATGGCCATCGCAATCATCATCATTCATATTCATCTTAGATTAAGCTTAGGATTAGGGACTCTCTTGGCGCACTACTATCATCATCATCATCATCCGTCATATCATCGGGGCAACGTAACCCCGCCTTCCAGGCGCCCCAACCTCAGAAGTGGGTTACAAGTACACCATGCCAGGAGAGAACATCAGGAATGTCGAAAGACAACCTGGGGTATTTGCAAAAAAGAAAAATTATCAACAGTAATCTAACAAGATGTTGTGTTTTTCTGAAATAATCACGAGCGACAAATTCGCGAGTTATTTTGTCTAATGAAAAACTCAGCCTCGCGTTGGATTTGGAGCGACTATTTAAGGAATAATACAAGATCAGTAGCTAAAAATAATTATAATGTTTAATATTTACCAAATATGAGCTTATGTATTCCGATCTTATTTCCGGGCGATTTTTAAACCGGCTGTACAGTTATGAATAGCATATCTTTACTATTAAATATCTTTGGGCTTGGGAAAAATCAATAACAGATGATTGTATGAAAAATAACTATTAACAATAATGCAGATTCATTATACAACTTTTAATAAAATTTTTAGAGCAACAGAACTAACTTTTTTTTTTTGTAATTTTGAAGTTGTTTTCTTTTGGTATTTCTTGCTGTACCATATCGATCGTACATTGGTGAATCGATATCCTTGTCAAATAAGTTAATTTGCGGGCATATCTCTCATTATGAACAGGAAGACGCAATTTTATAACAGGAAGAGGCAAAATTATCGGTCTATGAGATATATAGTCATAAGTAATGCCACGAGTGATTTCCAAATTATCGATAAATTCACGACTCACGAAGTGAGGAGTGAATTTATCTAGAGAATTTGGAAATCAAGAGTGGCATTTGTTAGGACTATTTAACGAATAAAATAAAGCTGTTTACTCACAAATCATTATTTAACTACAGTTATTTAAAAATATTTTTATATTTAAAGTAAACGGTGATGTTTGAAAACTAATGAGAAACGATAGGTAGCCTACGCTTCTACTGCTTCTTTTGTTTATCACTGCAACCAGATCATACTATTTATTGCCAAAGGAACGCAATATTGTAAGAATGCTCTCTAGTGGAGAAAAAATGAAACACATCAATCTGTATATTAATTCATTTTGATGTCGTATACATTTAAGAAAGTGCAAACAGTGGTTTCTTTTTTTGGTGGTATAATCAATTGCTACAAATGTTGACATGTAAGCACTATTATATACAATCTGGTAGCCGTATTTGTTATAGGCTCAGTCACTGCAAAATAACGGTCAGACCTGTTCAGAATATTAAAAAGGAGGAGCTTTGCTTAATATATGATAATCCTAACGTTGATAATTATTTCGTGAAACACGTCTCTGATTGGTTGTAATACAGAAATCATTGAAACGTGATTGGTCATTGACTCCCATTTGGGGCATGAGTTAAATAGTCATTTTAATTTTATAGCATACTATATGGTCAAAATAACTGTGGTATCAACACAATCGATATCAACACTATGTCGCATCCTATATCGTTAATATCAACATGCAATATATAAAGTGCATGTTTTCTCAGATTCCCTTTTCATTAGCAAGAGGATTAAATTTTATCTGCCCATTTATGAACATTTTGATATGAACCAATTTTGTGTAAATGTGTGCAATTTTTATTTGTTGTTTTTTTAAAATATAACATTTTGATGTTTTTTTATATTAATTTAACATTTCTCAATGAAAGATAAATTATATTTGAAGAGAAAGATAGAAACAATGGTTTCAAAAGCATTTGGTGAGAGAGAATTACAACGTATATAAGAGAAAAAATTGCGTCTAGATTGTAACTCGCCTCGGTAGCTCAGTTTAAACTTAATTCCCATTAACAATCTAACAACCCTGCCATTAATTAAGCTCTATAATTTCCCTGATAGAGCATTTGCCCCGGCAAGCCAAAGGTCCCGGGTTCGAGTCTCGGTCTAGGCGAAAATTTTTCTCTTCAAATATAATTTATATAAAATATTGTTTAATTTTTCAAAACATCTCAATCCAATCTCACGCCGTATCTGAACAGTCTAGGACATCATGCCTTGGAGCAGAGCTACGAGACAACAGCTAATTCGAGTAGCCTCACTGGAATTTTGTTGTGGGATTTAAACCAGTAAAGTAAAAGTAAAGTAAAGCAAAGTGATCCCACAACAGGCCCGGAGGCCCTTGGGGTAGTAGGAGGTTAAGGCTCCCACTTTTTCTAGACAATCGGCACTTTATGTCAGCCGGGTTGCCAGCCATGCGTGACGGCCGCCTTTACCCCCAGAACAAGCATCTGGTACTCATTTCCGTTAGAGGCTGAGTCGACCTCAGGGCCATAGTGCCGCCAGAGGGTTTGGGTCAGTTTAAAAATCCTGACCCCAACGGGACTTGAACCCTCGACCCTCCGGCTTATAGCTCAGTGCCTTAACCACTACGCTACCAGTATAGGATTTATTTAACTCATGTATTTATTTATTTTATCCGTTGGAGTTAAGACTGTAAGGTCTTCTCTTCCACTTTACCAGGGTTAAATTATACATAAAATAACAATTATGGCTAATCTATATGATTAATTATATATAATAGATATAGGCTGGCTGCACGATATAAAGTTGGTAATGGAAATAAAAAATGTACTAATAATAACAATAATACTAACCTATAATTTGATTAAGTAATTAGCTTGGTAAAGGAAGAGGTGCCCATCGAGTTTTATAATGAAATTGAGTGGATACAACAAGTAGCGGCTCCAGGTTAAAAAAAACCGTTCTAATACCAGGGGTACCTAAGTGCTGATCACATGTCACATTTTTTGGATGATTGCCTATCTCTGTAAACTAAACATGTGGATGTGAGGCCAGCAGCCGAATGGTAAGTCAAGGGACTTCTATGCGTGACGTTTCATGTAGATTTTTTAAATGCGAATCCAATAATAATAATAATAATAATAATAATAATAATAATAATAATAATAATAATAATCACTTGTACGAATGCTTGATGTTGAATTGTGAACAAGGATTTATTATTCTTTTCTATTCTATGTCTATTGCCCTAATACTGCGACCTTAGATATCTATTGTGATTTCCCATCATTAATGGAATGAATATAATGAAAGTCTATTCTAAGGTGTTGTGTAGTTTGTTATGGGTCTTCCTTCTGGTCTGACATTTCAAGTTTTGCATTCATGGCTCATACTATATTTTAGATTGGGTCCATGGCCACGAAGAGGGCCTAAAACCCTCCAATTAGCCCATTCTGCCTCCTAGGTTGTTACTCAGGCTCGGATTAATGAAGAAGCAATTTGAAGAGCCCCTCTCCATTAGATCCCATAACCACATATTTTCAACACCTGTGGTTCGCCAAACTAAACTATTTTTATCTGACATGAGTTAAAATGAAGGGTGATATGAAATGATAGGAAGGAAGAGGGAAAGTTAGTGGAGAGTGTTATTGGAATGAAACGGGAAACGGGAGAACTCCTGGAAAACCCTGAAAAAAATCCCAGTGTGGCCCACCACCAACACCCCTCCGGAACCTCCAAGATTCGAACCTGGGGTCCTATTGGGGGCAGTCGCGCCTATTGGTCACTCGTTCACGGATATTTATCTTCATTGCATGAGAAAGAATAATTACCAATCGACAACTTTTATTCACTACTCAAACTAATTCAATTGAATGTTTTAAATGCTAATTTGTACTTTTAGAAGTTTAATTTTATTTGAGAGAAAAAGTATTAACATTAATAATTAAAATAGGTTATAGGATAAATTAAAATGCTTTATACCTCACCTCATATTCAGTCTTCTAAGTAGACAGCGATTTCAAAGCCTTGGCAGCTTCATCTTCAGTACTTTCTCGTCGACTGATGTTATGTCGGTCAAAAGAACTACTACTTCTTCCCTTTGTTGATGGACCGATAAACCTCCGAATTCAATCAGAATCCACGGGAATTTTGAAGTTCATAAAAAAAAACAAGATAGAAAAACTTATGAACTTCGAAATTCGCGCGGATTCGGATCTTTATGGGTCCACCAACAGAGAGTTGAAGAAGCAGTTCTTCTGATCGACATAACATCAGTCGACGAGAAAGTACTACAGATGAAGCCGCCAAGACTTTGAAACCACGGTGCACTTAGAAGACTGGATATGAGGTGAGGTATGAAGCATTTTAATTTAATCTTAAATTAAACCTCATAGTGATTTTTTCCTATAAAAGTTCAAAATAAGTTTTAATAATTCAATAATAAATATTCGCAGTATTTATTAAATATCCACTGAAATGTTGAAATAAATTCATTCAGTGGATTATAACAAAACATGCATTTTATTTAACACTGACGATACAGGATATTTAGATATAGTCTTTTAAGACGATTAATGAAATAAGAACATATAATGCTTATTTATAAATTTGAATTAGTAATACACTTACCTGATGCCTTGGATTAATAACTGTAAGTCTTCTTCTTCTTCGAAATAGTTGGCTTTTATCTTAGGTGGATCCAGAGGGTTTTTGCTCCTTAATGTCACGTATCCAATACTTTTAGGTCTAAGAAGTGCTGGCGTTATTCCTATACGCTGTATTCTCTTTTCGCCACTACCATCACTGCAATTTGCCATTTCACCTTCGAAAAATATCTGGACGTTTGGTAAATTTTCTGGTGAATCATTTGAATTGTTCAACCTGACAAATCCAGTAATCTGTTCAAATCCACAATTATAATTAATATGATTATGTTTTAGCTAAACATTTAAAACTTAAATAATTATTATGAGATTGTACTTTATTTAGATATATATTTAACTTTGAAAATAAGCATGTGAAATGTGTCCTACTAGGTTAAGTCACAATGTCCCCGCACCATAACCGAGTGGTTAAGGCAATAAGCCTTGGCGCAGAGCTACGGAACTTGCGATGGTTCGAGTCTCCATGGGGAAGACATTTTTCTCATATGTATTGTTCTCCTCCGATGAGTTTAGCGCTCAAAGGAATGTGGGGTGGGGATGGATACTGGATGACGACACCAGTCAGGAAAGAAGTACAATCGTATTGAAAACATTCGCCCTATTTACGAAAGACACAGTCACAGAAAACCGCAAACTGAAAACTGCATAATTGTGAATGAATAATACTTCCCTTCGACTCGGCTGTAGGAACAAAAGAAACTACCTGCAAGAATAGTAAACCGAATGGCAAGATTACCTACCTCCCAGCGCTAAACTCGCCGGAGGAGGACAGTAGAATTTCGGCCAATATGGGACTGGTACCCACCCACCATCGTGAGGAATATGGGTAGCTACACTAAGTAGCGACTCCAGGTTGAGAAGACCAGTTATAACGGCTGGGGGCCGGCTAAGTAGCGACTCCAGGTTGAGAAGACCAGTTATAACGGCTGGGGGCCGACATGCTGACCACGTCACTCCTACACTGGCTAGATGATCGTCTACCTCTGTGATTAACATATGTAGATGTGAGGCCAGCAGCCGGCTGGTTAGACCAAGGGCCTTGTAAGTCTCTTGCGCTTGGAGGAGGTTAAGTCAAATAATCCTTTAAGGCAAGCAAAACAATTACTTTAGTTGTAAAAACTTTATATCCATTGGATCGTGTAACATTTGTATTGTTTTTATTGCAATTTCAGATTTTTACAGTACTTTTTACCTAATTCAGGTGATTGCTTTATTAAAGTTTATTTTAAATCTATCAAAATCATCTTATTGTGATTCGAAGGATAAGCTGTATTGTCTAGCACATCATCAATATCTATCCGTCTACAATGGCGTCGGGCGGCTCATCATATTTCTCGACCTGACCCTGAGTTGTACACGAGTTGAGGAGTTATATTTAATGACATATTTATAGTTAAGATTTCACGTTCTTATTTATTATATAAGATGAGAAAACTATATATCAGGGAATTTCTACGCTGAGGTCGTCTTTGGTTAAGTCCGTCCGAGTTTCCATTGTGAAGAATACGAGTAATATGTTTTCCTCTGATCGCGGTACCAACGCTATGCAGAGTAGACCATTGGTGGGGCTGCCACCTCGAAGCTTTAGGTCCATCTCCTGGATGTACTAACCCCATCTAGAGGGTTGCCACTTCCGCCAGATTCGCCGTGATGAAGGACTCCTTCTGCGCCGAATCTGCCGTTGAGATCTTCACCGTAACCCTGACTAGGGACCCTTACAGAGTACTATCAGTCGGAGCCAACTGAACCCTGGTTTTTTAACGAGGTTGTTACTCCTCCCCCTCCTCCTTTCTCATCCGGGCCATGGCGGAGTATCACCAATTATATTTCATGGATGTCCATTTTCAAAGTAGTAAATTAAGTTGAGGTCCGGAACCACAGTTGATTAAACATACGAAGCATTTATTAAGTAATTAATATTGTGAGGAAATTATTTAATTTATGTTATGGGTATGAATTGAACAAATTAAACAAAACACCAAAAGGATACAACACAGTAGTACACAGTTATTAATTCTAATAATCATTAACAAGTTTATGATAAACTTAAACACGTGGTCAGAGTAATATTTAAATATGTCACCTTACAAATTTTGTTTCTTTCACGGTACCAGGTTTCACCGTTCATCTTCAGTCAATCTCTGAGTATAAGCAGCACTGCCAACCGAACCAACAATAATATTCTCATGACATGAAATTTAGTACAACTGCTTGTATTCGATGTTTAATAACCGGTTTTAAAACATTGTACTAATTCGATATTAAAGCGGTCCGGAAACCAAAGCCCCAGGGTCCGGACCCGGACCATGGTCCGCCAATTGGTGACCCCCCTGCTATATACTGTATAGAATTGTACATCCGTTGACCAAACTTAAATTATTTTAAAATCAATTTAGCTTCAATGGTAGTTAGTTGTTGTAAATATGTAATAACTATAATTTATTAATGTAAAATTTAAAGTGAACTTTTAGTTGTGCCACTATTTACTTTTGTTTAATATTCTATAAAAAACATTTATGTTTTTAAAGCTAGATGTTTCATAGATTAACACAAATAATTTAATAATTAATTAGAATTAGAGTTATAAATTTTATTATGAATTGCGTTTGAACCCTCTTCACCATAGACTCGGCTTAAATAGTGTGGGGTTAAGGTGTCTATTGTCCACCGCTGTGGTCTCGAGGTAGCGTGCTGCCTTGTCACGCAGCGGACCCGGGTTCGATCCCCGCTCGGGGCAGTTTTACTGGATGAGGTTTTTGTCGGGGTTTTTCCTCATCTGTAGTGCAAATGTCAGGAAAACTTTAAGGTCCAAACGGTCCCCGAAATCATATGGACATCATCATCATCCTTATCATTATCCTTCACCGGGGTGAGGAAAGCAACGGGAAGCTACCACACCTACAATTATCTAGTAAAGCATAGCATGAAAATGCTATGATTGCAGTGAAAGACCTACCCTCGGGCAGAATTACTATGGATGGAAGGTACCTATTTCCGTGATATCCCTAATTACGTGATAAATTTCAATTCCTTGTCACGGAATTAAATATTAAAAAAAATAGTTTCTGAGTTACTCCAGACATGGCAAATCTTTCTTCTTTCAATTTTATTGCCTTGGCTGCCTTTTGAAAATCAATACAAAGCTTTAAAAGTCATCGTGTTATTAGAAATGTTTAAGACATAATTTGTTTTTCTCTCGAAACTATCCTTAAATAAATATTCTATATTTTGGTAAGCGTTTATTTAATAGTAATGTACTGTTATAATATTGTATTTTAATATCAACTGAACCAACTGATACACGAGTCTTAACGATATAAAAGATAGTGATAATATATAGCAGCTTACATTTTCGAATTGTTTAATGATATTTCTCTATCTCTCATAGTGTATGCGGAAAATAAGAAAATTCGTAAGCATATTAATACGCTTTCATATTAGTTACATTACTTAGAAATCAGTTATTAAAAATTAATCATAGCAGGCCTATAATAATTAAGCATATACGCTAAGTAGGCATTTGACCGAAACCAATTTCCTAATCTGATTTCTTCATTATTCGTTAAATTATTGAGGTTTTTCTGCATTTTCAATGTTCGTTATTTCTCTAAATTATTATTATTATTAATAATGTTGAGTGATTCCGGGTTATGTGGCCGTGGTCCATATTTGGTGTTGATACCAGACGTTTCGCCCCTCAACTGCGGAGGGCATCTTCAGTGGCGAATGCTTCTAGGCGTGTTTCCTGGTCGGAAGATCTACTTAGTCTAAGTAGAAGCCTAGAAGCACTCGCCACTGAAGATGCCCTCTGCAGTTGAGGGCGAAACGTCTGGTATCAACACCAACTATGGACCACGGCCACATAACCCGGAATCACTCAACATTATGATTACCGGCCGTGAAAGCCTGCATTCAACTATTATTATTATTATTATTATTATTATTATTATTATTATTGTTACTCTTATTAATGTACTATTATTGTTATTATTATTACTATTATTGTTATTACTGTTATTGCTATTACTATTATTGCTATTACTATTATTATTATTACTATTATTGCTATTACTATTATTGATATTACTATTATTATTATTGCTATTATTATTATTGCTATTACTATTATTGCTATTACTATTATTGCTATTACAATATTACCATTACTATTATTGTTATTATTATTATTGTTGTTATTATTATTATTTCATACTTGCAATTATATAGGACAATATTTTGTTTACAGTGTTTTATCACCATGTCTGTTGCTAATAGTAAAAAGTAAAGTAAAGTAGTCCCACTACAGGCCTCAGGAGGCCCTTGGGGTAGGAGGAGGTTAAGGCTCCCACTTTTTCTAGACATTCGGCACTTGATGTCAGCCGGGTTGTCAGCCCTGCATGACGGCCGCCTTTACCCCCAGAACAAGTGTCTAGTAATCATTTCCGTTAGAGGCTGAGTCGACCCCAGGGTCATAGTGCCGCCAGAAGGTTTCGGTCAGTTTAAAAATCCTGACCCCACCGGGACTTGAACCTAATAGTGTTATTTAATATTAAGTTTATTTTAGAAGGAAATAGGTCTGAATATTAAATGTTATTTGATACCACTTACGCAGTTGTAGTACTTTCCTTCATATACACTAAACCTTGTTTAACCCAGAGCGTGAATAATACGGAAATCTGTCCAGTGTGATCAAATGTATTGGTTCCGGCAAACTAATAGTAATTTTATGTGTATTTATTTTGTATAAAACGGAATATGTCCAACGCGGAAATGGAAGGATATTTCTACACAATTCATTAAAAAAAATATAAAGCGGAAAGATAGAGAGAGAAATACATTAGTTTCCACCTCATTGGATTCCCGTTAGGCAAATTAACAATAAGTGATGATTCCTGCCGCCGGGAGAAGTAGAGTTTCTACCTCTATCTGGAATTTTCTTTCGGCCTCACTGAACACCCGTTTTGCGAAATACAGTTTCGTTTAACAAATATTTGGCATGTGACATCTGTCTTACAAATAACCAGTGCACTGTAAAATCTTAAGTTAGTTTAAGATCTGAGACCGATTGTGTACGTATCTTTCACAGGTAGCGTTCTGAATTTACGGAATAAAGATGACTAATATGTATATATCATTATCATTAAACGAAAAAGCTAAAGTGACTGAAGATAAAGAAAAACAAACTCTCAGTACGCGAAATAATGAATAAATTTAATCGTGGAAAAAACAAGTTTATGAGATTTTGAAACAAAACAAAACAAGAATGAATGGACGCAAGGAAATGGTCAAATGAAGAGGAAAACAAGGAAAAAATGAAGAAATCAACGAGGTATGGGAGTGTTCTACAAGTCCACGATAAAAATAATCTCCAAATTTTCGGACCGATGGTCCAACGTCAAGCTCTACCTGTTGCTATATCCCTAGGAAATAACGATTTCAAGGTAATTCTGGTTGGTTCTTGACAGTTTTAAAAGACGACACAAAGTCGTATGGAGTGAAATTTGCGGGGAATCAAAGGTTTTGGACGAAAGTATAGTTAGCGAGTGGAAACCGAAACTGCTACTTTAATTTCAGGATATGCGCCTAAGAGACTTTTAACGCACCGATACGGGACTGTTTTTTTGCGCTTTACCGTCGAAGTCGTTCGTACATACTATGACTCTTTCAATTCGTAACTTGATGACTGATAGAGACGCAGCACATAAGAAATATAGACTCAACAAAACAGACACAAGTCTCACTCAATATAAACAGTTACGTAACAAGACAAATCAAGCTATAAGAAACGCCAAACTTGGACATTTATACAACCTAACAAATACCAATACTTCAGAAATCTGGAAAAACTTGAATAGAATGGGAATTGTGAGAAAAGACACACAGGTAGACAAATTACCTGTTTCCCTGGACACACTCAATAATCACTTCACAGGTATAACTACTACTCCAAAGGATAAAGAACAAACAATAAATGAATTGTCACTGACAAATCAACCCGACAGAGAACATTTCCACTTCTCATATGTTACAGACTACGACGTAAAGAAAGCCATAATGCGAATAAAAACCAAAGCAGAAGGAACTGACCGTAAAATATTACTTTACTGAATAAAATAATCGAAGCTATACTACCTACTATAACTCATATTTTTAACTCCTCACTACAAACTTCTACATATCCCTCATTGTGGAAACAAGCCCTCGTACGTCCACTGCCTAAAGTTAAAACGCCCTCAACCCCGAACGACTTTCGACCCATTAGCATTTTACCTACTCTTTCAAAAGCTCTGGAACGATTAGTCCATAAACAACTGACTGAATACCTAAATGATTACAACCTTCTAGATCAATTTCAGTCAGGCTTCAGGACAGGACACAATACAAATACTGCTCAACTAAATATTTGCGAAGACATACGCGAAGCTGCTGATAATCGAAAACTTACCATTCTTACATTACTGGACTTTAGTAAAGCATTCGACACGGTAGACTTGGACTTATTGTTGCATAAACTTAAAAACCTCTTACTCTCTGATAGTGCCACGAAATGGTTCAATTCCTACCTTCATGAGCGCCAGCAATCTGTTATAGGAAATCATACATTATGTTCTTCTTGGTCCTTCCGTAAAGCTGGGGTTCCACAGGGTTCGGTACTTGGACCTTTGCTTTTTTCAATCTACATAAATGACATATCTAACTCCCTAAAGCATTGCAAACATAATTTATTTGCAGACGACATGCAAATCTACATCCACACAGACAAATATTCACTAAATGACGCTGTTGCCAAAATTAACGAGGATCTTGACTCACTAATGACTTGGACAGTTAAATATGGACTGCAATTAAATCCTAAAAAGTCACAATCAATCATTATGGGTCATCAGAGACTATTATCTACAATTAACCTAAACACAGTTTCGCATGTGTCACTAAACGGAGTTCAAATCCCTTATAGTGAGACAGTAAAAATTCTAGGAGTATTTACTGACAAAACTTAAATTGGAATACACAAATAAACCATACATGCAAAACAGTCTTCTCAATAATACATTCATTAAATCGTGTACGAAATTGTTTGCCATTCGCCCTTAGGAAAATGTTAGTAGAAACACTTGCAATGCCCCATTTTGATTATTGTGACACTCTTTTTACAGACTTAAATATTATTTCCACTCAAGACTTCAACGTGTTCATAATTCTTGCGCACGTTTTATTTGTGGTATTCGCAAATTTTGACCATGTTACACACACCGTCCCTGGAACAATTATCGTGGTTTCGTCTAAGAGATCGTAGAACTGTCCATTCCCTATCCCTTCTCTATAAAATACTTCACACATCATCGCCTAATTATTTATCACGCCGCTTCATCAGACTATCCGACACACATAATCTTGACACTCGATCCCATCAGCACATTGTCCTTTATATCCCGCCTCATCACACTGTATATTATTCATTTATCTTTTACGGTGTCACTTACCAAAACATGGAATTCCCTTCCACCCTATGTCAGAGACTGTCAAACTATAACATCCTTCAAAACAAACTATAGAATTATTTAATAACAAACTAACTTATACACCTCACTGATAGTATTCTTTTAGCAATATTAATATATTTAATTATTAATGTAAATAATATTAAGAATAAACAAATATTTTTAATTTGTTTTGTTTTAAATATTGTATAATCGTAAAATTAGTTTTCTATATCTCACTATTTTCCTGTTTTTTATATACACTAGACAGGGACAATTTAATATGTCTTGCTTGTATACATTTTATTATTAGTTTTAGTCTTAATTTTAACTAATATTAACTGGTTGTATTATAGATCGTAATATGTATATTAGATATTATCTTTTGATCAAATTTTTACTTAGTGTTTAATATTAGAGTTAATTAAGATTGTTATATTCTTATGTAATATATGTTTGTCCTGGTGAGTGGAAGAGAAGGCCACATGGCCTTAACTCCACCAGGCTAAATAAATCTTAAATCTTAAATGTATACGTTACTCTCCAACGACAGCGAAACTACAATTAATCCAAGGTACATGAAAGACATATACGATACTCTATAATCTAAGATTAGTTAATATTTTTCTGTTTTTTATAATGCGGAATGTTGTATAATGTGGAAAAACAAAATGGTCCCATGCGATTCCGCTTTGAACAAGTTTCACTGTAGCACCTAATATTAATTATAATTTTTTGTTAATCGCCGAATTCTGTTTTAATATCAAGGAATTAGGAACTCATTCACGGCATTTGGTTACTACTTTCATGGATTTAGAAGCATTATCACGGATTTAGAAATCCTTGTCTTGGAGAAAGGGATGCAGGATTTGGGGACAAATCTAATTCGATTTTCAGTGAATTGGATAAATAATCTCGTGGAAGGTTCATATTATGTTCCCGTATTTATATTTTGTCTCCGTTATCTAAAATGTTAAATTTGCACGAAGATGTGAAACACTATCACATATTTTGGCAACATTACCCTATTACCTGTGAAAGTCCAGTTGATGTCATAGGCCCTTGTCTGAGGGTAATATATTCGTACAGAGATTTGTAATTTAAGTAATCTTCTTCCACATCTCTCGTTGTAAAATGCAGGCTGTATGATGCATGATTTTGCAAATTTTTTCCAACTAATGGCAAATCTTTCACTACAGGAATGCCTGAAAGCGAAAATCAATATTATAAAATTTGTTAATTTATTTCCACATTTTAATTGCTATCTATCCTTGCATTACGTTTTATACAGCTGTAAATAGCCCTGCCGTCCAGCGCCGTAGCCGAGTGGTTAAGGCAGAAAGCCTTGGCGCAGAGCTACGAGACTTGCGCTGGTTCGAGACTCCATGGGGAAGAATGTTTTTCATGGTATTTCGGCCAGTATGGTACCGGTGCCCACTCAGCTTCGTGAGGTATTTGGGTAGCTACAATAAGTACCGGTTCCAGGTTGAGAAAACCAGCTATAACGGCTGAGGGACTCGACATGCTGACCACATGTCAAACCTACACTGACTAGATGATCATCTACTTCTGTGATTGACACATGTGGATGTGAGGCCATCGGGCTGCTGGTAGGCTAAGGTCCTTCTAGGCCTGTCGCGCCATGGAAACATAGCCCTGCTACTTACCCATTTGTTGTAGATGACGTTCAGGACCAATACCAGAGAGCATCAGTATCTGCGGTGACTGAATGGCTCCTGCAGAAATTATCACTTCTTTCGTGGCGTATACACGATATGTTTTATTGTTTTTTACGTATTCGACTCCCACAGCTCTCGTGCCATTTAGGATGACTCCTGTTACCTGTGGAATTTAATATGAAAATCTAATGTAGCTATTAAATATAACTAGAGATACATTTTAATAGTCTTTTATACATTATTTTTAGGACATAAAAGTGTTGGACGCCCAATTACTAGATAGGAAGATTAATTAAATCTCACTTGATATGAAAACAGATCAAAAGGCCTAATTTCATGAAGCAGAAGTAGAAGAAGAAGAAGAAGAAGAAAGAATACTTTTTATTTGATGACATGAAATCAACTAATTGATTCCAGCCTTCTTGTTAACAATCAACACAGCCACCTTGTAAACAATGGATTCAGTACACTTCTCTCTCATTTTGGACATTTTATCTTTCACCTTTTCTTACTCCACCCTTCACGTTATGGGTCTAACGTGGACTTATGACATCGGGAATGTCACTATTCATTTAAGCGACACGAAATACTATTGTTTCGACCCTAATAGTGGTCGTTTTAGATTAATGTTACTTGTTCCTCCCTCTGGCCCTCCTGGAATTTCTAATGACCAAACACGAGCTTAAATGTAACGAAAAGTCACCAATTAGCTTAGTGATCTCGAAACCTATGAGTTCGACACGATTCTCGGTCATTTTAAACTTTTTTATCCCTTCTCACCCCTCCTAACCACTCTAAGTACTAGAGTTAATCGTGCGAAACTTCAGTTCTACACTATCCTATGTCATTTAGGACATTTTATTTTTCACCCTTTTCATCCCTCTTACTTCTCTAAGTTATAGGGGTTAATCGTACGCTTAAGTGTGAACGAAAAGTAACCAATCTGCTTACCGACCCCGAAGATGATGTTCTCAATTCTAATATCCATAATTTTTCATCATTTTTGCATGTCACCTCCCTCTAACCCTTAAGAAAGTTAGTGTCTTTAAACCCACACTGTGCTTACAAATTGTAAGTCATATGATAACCAAGTTTTATTGATAGGCCTTTGCTTCAGAGGTTAGAGAGTTGGAACGGAGCTACGAGTAGTAATAATTATTCTACTGTAGTATGTACATGTGCACTGTACTAAAAGTTATTTTTGGACATGAATATCTATCCATCAGGTTTTATCCAAATCCATTCAACATTTAAAGCATGATTGCGAA
This sequence comes from Diploptera punctata, assembly GCA_030220185.1. Taxonomy (NCBI): domain Eukaryota; kingdom Metazoa; phylum Arthropoda; class Insecta; order Blattodea; family Blaberidae; genus Diploptera; species Diploptera punctata. The sequence continues at coordinate 1,700,245 of JASPKZ010001229.1, forward strand.
ACAACATTAAAACTTTAATTTATGTACAACAACTAAGTGTTTAAATAATTCAGTGGCACTATCGAACCGGTAGATTCATGGCCGTGCGGACATTAGTTCTCCATCCGAAATAATGTTTTCCAATCTACTTCCCTCAAATCATGATTAATGTTATTGCCCCACCTAATTCTTGGACTGACTACTGAGCGATTTCCCTCTGGTTTTCCCGCAAGGACTTTCCAAGCCCCTCTTTCATTGACCATTCGTGCCACATGTCCTGCCCATTGAAATTTACAAGCTTTAACTGTTATTGTTTCCCATAATGCTCATGTAGCTGTATAATGTTCTTAATTCGTCTGTCTGTTCGTCTCTCTTTGGTTCAAAAATGTATCTAAGAACATTATCATCAAATACTTGTAATATTTTCTCCTCCTTTAAGGTAAGATTGCATGTTTCTTATCCATAACTGGAGAATAACAGTTTTATGTATTTTCAGTTTAACGTTTTTTAAGAGATGTTGGGAATAGAGTCCCTGTGATGCATAGTAGCATACATTTCCAGAATTGAGCCTATGTTTAATATCCTTGTGCACATCGTTGATGTTTGTAATTACTGTTTCTATGTATTTGGATTTAGTGAGTTCTTCAAAGTGTTCTCATTTTTCATTACTGTCCAATTATATTATATTATGCATTTCTATGTGTGAGCATATATTTAGTTTTATTTACTTCCTAACTCAATTTGTTAGTGTTACTCAATAGAGTGTGCGTGTTGGGCCTTAGTATCTCCTCACTATCGCCTAATAGTACTACATCATCACCACAGACTTATTAATACCATTGAGGTTTACGCCTTCTTTATCCTCTAAATATTTCATGGCATAATCTAGTATAAAATTGATAGTAGAGAAAATAGTGCATCCATCGTAAATTCCACAAGTATCTGGAAACTTTTTTCCTACACTAACCCTACTCTTTGTGTCATTTAGCCACATTTGAATACGCAATAAATCAATAATTCATTATAAAGCAAAGAGGGATTAAAAAAATTAAAGGAAAAATTACTATTAACAACTTTTTAGGAATTCCAAACTCCAGCAGGATGGTTATAACATCTTAATTGAATCGATGCCTTTCACATTTATGATATTAAAATTAAACTGTAATATTAAGCAATTATAATGAATTCTGAAAATATATAAATATTCTGTCATTTATCATTTGTAAAGTAACGTTCTTTATCAGACATTATGTTAACAGCTCAAATGTTATCTCTTCTATGAATAGTGATCAATGATTATCGTAAGATAATATGAAAATAAAATATTCGAATATTAAAAGATGAGATTAGAAAGTTCTGCAACTGTATGAAGAAAAGTGTCTATAAACATAGATATGCTATTAATACAATAGAAGGATCTTCTAGGTGACTATTTAACTCATGCCCCAAATGGGAGTCAATGACCAATCACATTTCAATGATTTTAGATTTACAACCAATCATAGTCATTTTTCACCTCGACTTTACCAGTTTAATTTTATCACTGTAAAATCAAGCTCCTCCTTTGTAACATTCTGAATAGATCATAGCATTATTTTACAGTCAACGCATATGGCCACCAGATTGTGTGTATATATATATAGTGCACGAATGTCAACACATAGTACTTGCGGGAGATAATATAAAAACATTTGTACCAATTGATTATATCACAAAAAAACTGTTTGCACTTTCTTAACCGTATTTTTTCCAGGTGATAACGTTCCAGAAAAATATATATGACATATTTACATCATAGGGCATCAGAAATTAATTTACAGTTTGATGTGTTTCATTTGTGATTCTTGGGCAATAAATAATATGATCTGCTTGCAGTGATAAACAAATGAAACACAGCGTTTCTCATTTGTTTTCAAACATCGCCGTTTACATTAAATATATAAATATTTTAAAATAACTGTATTTAAATAATGATTTGTGAGTAAACAGCTTAATTTTATTCTTTAAATAGTCCTAACAAATGCCACTCTTGATTTCCAAATTCTCTAGATAAATTCACTCCTCACTTCGTGAGTCGTGAATTTATCGATAATTTGGAAATCACTCGTGCGTTACTTATGCCCCAAATGGGAGTCAATGACCAATCACATTTTAATGATTTTTGATTCTCAAACAATCACAGTCGTGTTTCGCCTAAAATTTACCAACCAAAGTTTATCATAATAAATAAAGCACCTCCTTTTTAACGTTCTGAATAGGTCATAGCATTATTTTGCAGTGACTGACTCTCTAAGAAATACGGCTACCAGATTGTATATATATATAGTGCATGAATGTCAGCAGATAGCGCATGCGGAATATAATATAAAAACATTTGTAGCAATTGATTATACCACAAAAAAAAAGAAACCACTGTTTGCACTTTCTTAAACGAATTATTTTCCAGGAAATGACGTTGCAGAAAAATATAACTGACATATTTACATCATAGGGCATCAGACATTAATTAATACCTATAATGTTGGTTATAAATTTCTCCACTAGGGTGCATTCTTACAACATTGCGATCCTTTGGCAATACATAATATGATCTGGTTGCAGTGATGAACAAAAGCAAATGAAGCGTACCAATCGTTTCTCATTTGTTTTCAAACATCGCCGTTTACATTAAATATATAAATATTTTAAAATAACTATGGTTAAATAATGATTTGTGAGTAAACAGCTTAATTTTATTCGTTAAATAGTCCTAACAAATGCAACTCTTGATTTCCAAATTCTCTAGATAAATTCACTCGTCACTTCGTGAGTCGTGAATTTATCGATAATTTGGAAATCACTCGTGGCATTACTTATGATATATTTATAGTCAATAAAAGACCCAAATCACCAAATAAAATTTAAAAGAGCCAAGAAGTTTAAATAGCAAAGCTATCATTGTCAAGACTAACTGTTGACTAAAGAAAAACAAAATAGGTACACAAAATAATTAAAATTTAGACTACGTCATATGGCGAGATTAATGATTTTAAATGACTTTATGATATCATAAATTTAATCCTCTTCGCTTTTAATTTTGATTTAGTCAACATTTTTATGATTATTTTTGTGTACCTATTTTAATTTGTTTTTCTTTAGTTAATAGTCTTGAGAATGATAGCTTTGCTATTGAAACTAGTTGGCTCTTTTAAATTTAATTTGGTGATTTGGGTCTTCTATTGACTTGTTATAATGTATATGCTAAATTAATACGATTTCTTCTGAATATCTCGGAGTAACATATTCTCCCAAACTTATGTAACTTACGAATGAAATACATCAGTTCTGTACTCGAAATAGCTTACGTTGCTGTATTATTATAATGCATGTTATTCTCTATATCTGACTATTTAACTCATGCCCGAAATGGCAAGTCAATGACCAATCACATTTCAATTAATTTTGATTTTCAAACAATCACGATCTTTTTTACCTCGATTTTATCGCTTTCATTTTATCAAGTAGCTCCCAGATTGTATATATAGTGCACGAATGTAACCAGATTCTGCTTGCGAGATACAATAGAAAAACATTCGTAGCAATTGATTATACCATAAAAAAAGAAAACACTGTTTGCAGATTCTTATACTATTATTTCCCAGGAATTAACGTTGCAGAAAAATATAATTGACATATTTACATCATAGGACATCAGAAATTAATTAATAACCTGTAATTATGTGTTTCATTTTTTCTCCACTAAGGTGCATTCTTACAATATTGCGATTATATTTGGAAATATAATGCAGTGATGAACAAATGAAATATCACGTTTCACATTTGTTTTCAAACATCGCCGTTTACATTAAATATATAAATATTTTAAAATAACTACATTTAAATAATGATTTGTGAGAAAACAGCTTAATTTTATTCGTTATATAGTCCTAACAAATGCTACTTTTGATTTCCAAATTTATCTAGATAAATTGGAAATCACTCGTGGCATTACTTATGATAAAGTCGCGCATTCGTTTCAGTATTAGCGTGGAAGAAGTCTCGTATTATGTTTGCATGCAGGCATATGTACATAATTCCTTTTTTACTAATCGAAGTGTTGTGTTTAGCAAAATCAGCAGATAGAGCTAACTGGCCATTCCCAATCATAACTCATTAAATATCCGCGATAGGTTTATCTGATCAATTATGAAAGTATTAAAACAAAATAGAACACTGGCACAACAGCTTGGAAGACCGAAGGGCACGGAAGACATTGGTGTTATTGACCAGCAGAAGATATTTCGGGTGTCACATGGTTAGTGACACAGTACCTCGGCCTTTGTTTCAGTTTTCAACCGGATTTTGCTACTTATAGTGACTAGTTACTTAGACGTTTTTACGAGGCTGTCTGAATACCGTTCTAGACTCGGTACCGAAATAAAATATTCCATGGCAAAGCCGGGAATCAAATCGTAAGCCCTGGGATGGTAAGTCAGACATGCCAACAGTTACACAGCAGAGAAAGCTAAGGTAAATTGTATAATGTAAACTGTAAACCATCTATTTATCATTTTCATAAAATTTTAGTTATGTTTTAAAAAGTAAGCTATGGATTTGTGTACAAAGAAGAATGTGTCACATTACCGGCTGAGCAACAGGTCTACTATTTGTAGTTCATATTCCTGACCATAGATAGCGCAGCTTGTACTTCCTGTACACAAAACGTTTACTTACAGTAACTTAATTATATGATTTTGGCAATTAGCTGGCCTAGAACTTTTATGCTACAATTGACTAGTTTCCCTGAACAGGGGTAAAAAACAATATATATATATTTTTTCTTTTTTTTCAAAATTGATTTTTACGACCAGCCTCATGGGCTAGTGATCAGCGTTTCTGGCTAAAGTTCATGAGGTCCCGGGTTTGATTCCCGGTCAAACTATAAGAATTTTTCCTTAAAGGGAATTATTCCTATGGTTGCCTATGGGCTGGAGCTTAGGTTAAGAACTCTCCTGGCGTTTCATTATCATTTATCGCCTATCATATCATCGGAGTAACGTAACTCCGCCTTCCAGGTGCCCCAACCTAAGAAACGGTTTACAATTCTGCCAATGCCAGGTGAGAAAATCAGAATTGTTTTAAAAGACAACCTGGTGGCATTAGACAGTAAAAAAAATTGTTTTTACATAAAAAAGTGTCACGTGTCATTAAAACAATTTCCCATATTAAACTCACATTGAAAACAATTAGGAACAAATCCTTGTTCTGGGCGTCTATTGAGTTCCTAACGAAGACACATAGTTAATCATACCTGAGAATATATTAATTTTAAAATCCATTTATATACCGGTAACTGTTTTTGTTGTGATGCTTACTATTGAACATGCTTTAATCGGAACGATCTGTATATCTGCACATGGTTATCTTTAAAGCTGCGTTAATTAATATTTTTAATTAAAGGACGTTATGGACCAGTAACCCGTAAAATAACAATCTTTATGATGATTACATTAACGAATCAGTCCCCACATTCCTTGTTATTCTCATCGTTTTTTAATTTGTCATTTCACTCCAACATTTTGAATTCACAACCGTTAACTTAAAATTAACGAGAGTTAATACTTTTAAGTTTTCAGAGAATATGATTTACAAAGAGTTTTATAATATTAATTTTTTTATTCAGAATTGTTTCTCTTATTTACACAGTAAACAACTGAATAACTAGTGAATATGATAGGTAGCGAAATTAGGTTGAAAGCTGAAACTAAGATAGTTACAATTTTTTTTCTTCTATACTTGCGGATCTTGTGTGTCTGCTTCTGTCATATTTCTCTTCTTCATGTTGTCTTGAATTCCATTTATCCACGTTGACTTTGGTCTACCACCTTTCCTTTTCCAGGAGGTATCCATTTTAATACTTCTTTGTTTGTTTCTATTTCCCTTCTTCTCATTATATGCCCATTAGGGTTAAAATTGTTTGGATTTTTGTGAAATAAAACATTTCCTATACAATGAATGGGTGAACTTTAACTTTTGCTCAAAACCATTGAAAAAGCCTTCCTTTCACTGAGCTTTAAGAAAAGGCCACCCCCAAATTGATATTAAATATTGATATATAAATATATTTGGGGTGACCTTTTTTTGAAGCTGAGTGAAATGAAGGCATTTTTCAATGGTTTTAAGTACATTTTTATCCATTCATTGCACAGGAAATATTTTATACTCATTCATTACACAGGAAATATTTTATTTCATAAAAGTTTGTTGAAATAAAATATTTCCTGTACATTTTACTTAAAACCATTGAAAAAGGCTTTTATATCACTCAGCTTCAAGAAAAGGTCACCCCCAAATCAATATTAAATATTGATATATAAATATATTTGGGGTGACCTTTTCTTGAAGCTTAGTGAAATGAAGGCCTTTTTTCAATGGTTTTAAGTAAAAGTTCATCCATACATTTCACAAGAAATATTTTATTTCACAAAAGTCCAAAATGTTATAACCCTAATGTCCATACATCTTAGTTAGATATCACCAATATATGTGCTTCCTATCCGAGGCTATATATTTTGGTTTTTTAGCATTAAGTTTTTTACAATGTATGAGGAGCTGGCCCATAGCATCAACCCCCAACCGAGAGGACCAGAGAATTTTTCTGGAGTCCACCATAGATCAGTTACTTTCACTGCAGCTAAGAGTCTGATCAACCCTTTATTGCCTCATCCGCCGTCTGTGCCATACCGTAGGTCTCCTACCCTGTTGCATCCGCCGTTGTGGTCTTCATCGTAACCCTGGCTAGGGATCCTTACTAGGTACTATCAGCCGGGTCAACTGAACCTAGTTTTTTTATGAGGTGTTACTTCTCCCCCTCCTCCTTTCTCATCCGGACTTGAGACCAGCAATGGTGGAGTTATAATATTTATAATAAAATATATTAAGTAAAATACCTTATTAAGGTTTCTTGCTAGCCGTTTGATTAAGATAATACATTACTTGCTGGAAGATTGCGGGTTCGACTTCTGATGGGTTAATTATTTTGAAACTGGCCTAAATCTCCTAGGGGCATCATGGACCGGTATCGGCTTAATCTCTAACCGATATGAGTATCGAACTGTGTTTTGTGGGCAAAAGGCGACCGTCAAGCAGACTGAAAACCTGGCACCTCTTTCCGGTTTTCTAGAAAGTTACGAAACTTCATATTATCCCTAGGACCTCCTAATGACTGTAAAAGGAATATTTTATTATTATATTATTTTTAGTCTGGACATCTTACCTCAATATTAATGTTGATTTGTTCTTGAACAGGTTTCAAAACAATTCTGTTTTATCGTCAGCTTTCCCAGACTGGTTTTATTTATGTTGCATTATGTTGCACAACCTGGATGTCGATGTCAGCTCCATCCTGTGATTGGCTAAAGAACCTCCAAACAAGGCCACGCTCCATCGGAATATCAAAATTCATAACTCTGTTTCTGTTCTTCTGAATATAATTTTTTCCCCAAATAGTCAGCTCTTTTGTATTTTCTAACTGTTTTAATAATTTAGTGTCTGAATTTATATTATGTTTTTCAGACCAAACATGAGCAGCAACTGCAGATTTTTCAATTTCTCAATATTTAATATTTGTTATGTGTTCTTTTGTTCTAATTTTTAGGTTTCTTTTTGTTTTTCCTATATATATCTTTTCACAACCCATGCATTCAATTTGATATATTGCTGACTTTTTATTTTTATCAGTTTTTTCATTTTTGTTGGTTTTTATTAGTTTATTTAAACTGTAGTTATTTTTTGGTGCTAATTTAATATTAAACTTCTCAAATATATTTTGAAATTTATTATGTACCCAAGGGTGATATTGAATTTCCTATATTTTTTCATAGGTGGTTCTTCTTTTTCAAGATTACTTCTGTTTATCTTTTTTTGTTTTTTATACTTTTCTATCCTTTTATGGTATAAAAAACAAAAAATGATAAACAGAAGTAATCTTGAAAAAGAAGAACCACCTATGAAAAAATATAGGAAATTCACATATCACCCTTGGGTACATAATAAATTTCAAAATATATTTGAGAAGTTTAATATTAAATTAGCACCAAAAAATAACTACAGTTTAAATAAACTAATAGAAACCAACAAAAATGAAAAACTGATAAAAATAAAAAGTCAGGAATATAACAAATTGAATGCATGGGTTGTGAAAAGATATATATATATATATATATATATATATATAGGAAAAACAAAAAGAAACCTAAAAATTAGAACCAAAGAACACATAAGAAATATTAAAAATTGAGAAATTGAAAAATCTGCAGTTGCTGCTCATGTTTGGTCTGAAAAACATAATATAAATTCAGACACTAAATTATTAAAACAGTTAGAAAATACAAAAGAGCTGACTATTTGGGAAAAAAATTATATTCAGAAGAACAGAAACAGAGTTATGAATTTTGATATTCCGATGGAGCGTGACCTTGTTTGGAGGTTCTTTGGCCAACCACAGGATGGAGCTGACATTCACATCCAGGTTGTGCAACATAATGCAACATAAATAAAACCAGTCTGGGAAAGCTGACGATAAAACAGAATTGTTTTGAAACATGTTCAAGAACAAATCAACATTAATATTGAGGTAAGATGTCCAGACTAAAAATAATATAATTAAAATAACCTCAAAATATAACTTACTAAAATTAAATATTATATTTTAATATGTTTTCTTCCAAATTTTGAAAATAAATTTCTGCTTTTAAATTTTTAGTTGTAGAGAAATTCAACACCATCACCACTCAGTGTTTTAGGGGATTCCCCTTTTCCTCTCATATATTACGGTTAATGGACTGTTTCCAACGTTTCCTTGGTCATCCCAGATTCCGTCTTCCTGTGCTTTATTGTCATAGGCTTGTCTTGGAATACGAAATGTTGGCATCCTCAATTTAGAAATTCAGTTAGGATTTTAATTTAGGAATACTATTCTTAATTTTTACACAACATGTTGTGGTCATCATCATGAAAAAGTCCGTTTAGGCCATGTGACCTGTGACGGTAAAACTAACGAAGATGGTCTTAATCTTTCCACCGACGTTTTGGTCTTCCTTGGTCCCTATGTCCAGTTGGAGTATGTTGGAATGCTAATTTTGGAAGTCTATTTCTTTTCATTCTTCTCAGATGATTTTTCCATTGTTGTTGGTATATTTCATGTTACGGTATCATATTTAAATATATATCAATCTACCTTTAATATAAAATGTTCCCTTTATAGATAATTATAAAGTGTCCCATTCCTACTGATCCTTGTAGGGACTTGATCTATGAGGAGGCCAATACTAGCTCTATCAATGTATATTTTGATACCAATTTAGCAGACCAGTTTACATAATATGTGATGTGTACTGGTAATGCCTCAGCTCATCGGACGAAAAACTTGGGGTTTGAGTATAGCTGCGCTTTCAGAGTGAATGGACTCGCTCCTTCGCACCATTATATCCTCGCTCCTTCGCACCATTATATCCTCGTTCGAAAATCATTTATCTGGTATCCATATCTCCATACATAGTAATTCTGCCCGAGAGCAGATCTTACACTGCAATCATAGCATTTTCATGCTATGCTTTGCAGCTTTACTATGGAATTGTATGTAGGTGTGGTAGCTTCCCGTTGCTTTCCACACCGGAGAAGGACGATGATGATATAAGGATGATGATGATGATGATGATGATGGCTGGATGATTTTCGGGAACCTTTGGGCCCTAAGCTTTCTGACATTTGTCTTACAGGTGAGGAAAAACCCCGAAAAAACCTCACCCAGGAACCTGTCCCGACTGGGAAACGAACCCGGTCCCGATGCGTGACAAGGCAGCACGCTACCTCGAGACCACAGCGGTGGACTCGGTTGGTATCAGCGTCAGGAATTGAATAGTGACTGTGTAGTTAGTTTTATTAAAATGTCTCGTCTACTTGTAGAATTTTTGGACTACATATTTTATTGATGCGTTTTAGGTAAATACATATAATTATATTTTAGTTTAAGTTTTAACTGTAAATGTTTTATTACTTCTTAAATTATGGGCGAGTCAATGTTTTTGTAAAGTACGTTACTTTCCCTCCGTCAATAGTATCATTCAATAACCCCAAGCCCACATTCCGTACATGTCCGATGAGTGTGGTACCAATAATACATGTATTGGTTACAGCGAGGAGTGTATGATGAGTATATTTGAAGTGTAAATATGTTTTGTGAAGGAATGTGAAGAGAAGAAAAAAGGTGAAACCGATGCCAACTCCTATCGAAAATCACCAAGGGCGTCTTCAGTGCCACAAGTATAATTATTGATTTCAAATTTTGAATTTAGTTTTATACTAAAAATGTCATACTAGACACTAATCTGAAATATACAGTTTATATAACACTTAACAATAATGAGTTAAATCTGGTACTTTGGTGAGAGCTGCAGTAACTAACTTACGTATGAGTACGGGTTAATGATTAGATTTCTTTGCTTTCCCACAAGAGGTTCAACATATGCATTGTATAATGAAGTTCTTCTGCCATTGACATTAGTGGCTTGAGCGATACTGAAACCACTTTGATAGTGACCATTCAAATCTTGACCAACACTGTAACCCATCTGTTGTGCTGCTTCAAGAATTTTCTCTGAGAGTTTAGGGCGATGTCTGAATTGGGATACCGTTACAGGGCCACTGGTTCCGTGGTGTTCCTGGTAAAAAATAAAGATATATATATATTAGTGTGTGTGTGTATATATATATATATATATACACACTGGTGTCCAAAAGTTAAGGATAATTAGTTCATTTGCCGACTTATTATAAAGCATTTGTCAGAATAATACAAAATTTGGTAAGGTATGTCACAGATAATTAGAAACATGGCACGAAAGAAACAATGGCATGAATACGTCATTCACTTCTCATTTTCACAACAAACGAAAACTGCATTTCAGAATTCGAACATAAAAGTTGAACAACAATGGTTCAAATGATTAGTATGGGGTGTGATTACCCCTGACAGCTACACAAGACTCACATCGACGTGGCATGCTAGTGATGAGGTTGTTCAGGAGTTCGATGCTCAGCAAATTCCACTCCTCATGAAGAGCAATGTGAAGGTCTTGAAGTGTCCTCGGAGGAGGCTGACGAGATGCAATTTGTCTCCCTAAGGCATCCCATGCATGCTCTATAGGATTCATATCCGGAGACCTCGCTGGCTACTCCATACGCTGGATGTCTTCCTCCTGAAGAAACTCATCCACCAGTTGTGACCTGTGAGGTCGGGCATTGTCATCCATGAATATGAATTCTGGACCCACAGCTCCCCTGAAAAGTCTTACATGAGGTTCCAGGATCTCTTCTCTATACCGCTGAGCATTAACAGTGCCACCTGCGAAGATGTGAAGCTCTGTGCGTGCATTCATCATTATACCTCCCCATACCAGGAAACCACCGCCACCAAATGGATGTCTTTCCATGATGTTCATGGGGTTGTAACGAGTTCCTTGCTCCCTCCAGATAGTCACGCGATGCGAATCACAGTTCAAGCTGAATCTTGACTCGTCTGTAAATAGCACGCTGCTCCACTGATTTAGAGTCCAGTCGCGATGTTCCTGACTCCACCGTAAACGTGCTCTCTTGTTATCAAGGGTGAGTGGGACGCACACTACAGGCCGCCTAGCATACAGACCAGCAGCTCTGAGTCTTCTATAGACAGTTTGTCTGGATACTCTGATACCTGAGGCGGCCGCAAGTTCTGAACTCAGTTGTCTGGCAGACATTGTTCGGTTTCTTCTTGCAGTTAACGCAAGATATCGATCCTGCTGAGGATTTGTAACTCTTGGAAGACCTCCCACTGGTCTTCGCCTAACGTCTCCGGTCTCTTGGAACCGTCGCCATAATAACATTTTGTGGCACATTAAGTGCTATGGAAACCTCAGTTTGTGTCTGTCCTGTTTCTAGCCGCCCAATAATTCTACCCCGAAGCAGAGGGTCCAGATGTTGTCTTTGTGCCATTTTACTGCAATCTGTTCTTACACTACATCTGATTATATCATAACTCTCTTTAAAAATGAAGATTTATGGAACAGGGCTTAACTGCAACAATGCAATTTTCATTTATAATTGCTATTAATTTTTTCATTGTTGAAGAGAGATTATAATTTAGTATGTAAACTAAACTAAATGTACTGAGAAACGTTTTGATAAATAATTTTTACTCCTTGCTCCTCTTTAAGCATTTTGATTTTCCATTTTACAAATTATCCTAAACTTTTGGACACCAGTGTATATATATATATATATATATATGCCTGTAATATTACAAACTATGTCAAATATAACATTTGTGTTAATATAATTTTTTAAACTTGTGAACAAATGTTTTCATTTGGTTATTTTAGATATTTTATAACTTAATCATAGTGTTATTAAAATGCTGGAAGGAAACTATACATTTTTAACATATAATTTAGGAAGGGCTCAAATTGATATGGCAATTAGTTACCATCGGCATTAAATTATTTCAGAAGGACGAATTTAATATCATGTAACCTTCTTTAATTTAATATATATTTTTTTCTAACACTGACCCTTAAAGTTGAACGTTAACACCTAAAATTAACTTAATTAAAATTTAGCTACGACGAAGGATACAATTTAACTATGTAAGTGTTTCAATAAAGTATAAACATTATATAAATAATAGTAATAATAATAATAATAATAATAATAATAATGATAATAATGCCTCTGGTAACGAAGGTTTCGTCGGCGATGGAATTGTTCGAAGAATTTAGAATCGAAACATCTAAGGAGCAAGTCCTTCGGGACGGACTTTGAGCCGTGGAACCAGAGTCTATATAACTAAATTACGAAGTAATATATGGACCTAAAATTTGATATAAATTGTGAAAATGTTTTTTTTTTTCTGGCATTGCAAAGGTACGTTACCATTCGTTGATAATGCTTCATTCGGAAAATCAATTATATAACAACTATAAATGTACAGATGGCGTTTAAGCCTACGTTTGGTAGTACTTTAATAGTTACAACCACATGTGTTAATTACAGAAGTTAATGAACTTAGAGCCAGTTTAAGGTTGACATGTAGTCTGCATATCGGGTCTAAAAGCCGTTATAGTTGGTTTTCTCAACCTGGAGCCGCTACTTATTGCATCTAACCAAATTCCTAATTTTGGCGAATTTCCATAAGAAAATTTCCTTTCCCGACTCGACCAGCGGACTCGAACCAGCGTAAGTCCCGTAGCTCTGCACCAAGGCATCATGCCTTAAACCTCTCGTCTGCTGTGTACATGTATGTTCATTTTTAAAAAAATGTGAGAAAATTCTTAAAATTGAATGAGAAATTCTTGTACAAATAACGTAAAATCGCTCTATTAACAATGAAAAATATGCATTAGTCATTGTTCAAATGGAATAGCCAACTTCTCCTGTTGAGGATCCAAATTATCCAACAAACCGTTGAACTAATCTGGTGTACACTAACTTGCCCATTTTCTCACCTAACAAAATACATTGACCGCAGACTATTATATGGTACAAGAACTTAGTAATGAGGGAGTAAATACATAGCCTAAACGTGTATTATTATTTTGGCTGACATCGCTGTTTTAACAAATACATATACTACATGTCCACCGCTGTGGTCTCGAGGTAGCGTGCTGCCTTGTCACGCAGCGGGCCCGGGTTCGATCCCCGGTCGGGACAGTTTTTCTGGGTGAGGTTTTTATCGGGGTTTTCCTCATCTGCAAGACAAATGTGAGGAAAACCTTAAGGCCCAAACGGTCCCCGAAATCACAAGGCCATCGCAATCATCAGCATTCATATTCATCTTATATTAAGCTTAGGATTAGGGACTCTCCAGGCGCATCACTATCGTCATCATCACCCATCATATCATCGGGGTAAAGTAACCCCGCCTTCCAGACGCCCCAACCTCAGAAGTGGGTTACAGGTAGGCCTACGCCATGCCAGAGAATATACCAGAAATGTCGAAAGACAACCTGGGGTATTTGCGCAAAAAAAATACTACACTGCCAATGCACTCAAACCTCATGCAAGACTGTTGATAGCTCATGAATTACTGAACAGAACACGTTAAGCTAAACCCTGTGACCTACTTACAGTAGCTTCATTAATGTCCTGGAACAGGCCTGCTGCGGTAGGGTGTAAGAAATTGTATTCACAGCTGATATAAGACGGAATAAATCCCATCATAGTGTATTCATAATATAAACAACTCTTTTGCAATGTGAGTAGAAATTCAGTACTCTAGGTACGCAGGGATTTTGTCCTGGATTGCCCGAGTACATCAAATGGTAAGAACACTAGCGCAAAACTGGAGATTTTGGGTTCAAGTCCCGGTTCACTTTTTTTTCTCTGTAGCTGTACTCACTGAACAACCTGTGACTATTTGTCCGTAGAGATGTGTTCTAATCTAATTAGTTGCGATACTTTTGTTTAATATATATTGTAGCAAGAATTAATAGACTCTAAGTACTAAAATACAATTATACGATTAATAATAATAACTGGAAGGCGCACAAACGTGCACATGAGTCTATTACCAACATAGGAACCCCAAACGAATGGTACCTCTATGGTATAATGAAAAACATGCGCATTTGGAGTGGGGAAGGTGACTTTATGGGATGAGTCATCGCCCTTATAAGGCAAGGACACGTGACAAAACGCTCTCACATACACTCACACTCATACTTTCTAGAAGAAACAAGTTCTTCAGCAACCGTCCGCGACCTTTAGTAAATTTTAAAATCTTAAGGATTTTAAAATCCAAGATAATTAGTAACTCGGAATTTTAAGTGATATTAAATCACGTGGACTTAAATAAACTCATTAACTCCACTCCGAATATTAGTGATATATAAAACGATTGGAATTATCTGTACATTATTAGTGCAAAATTATTCAATAAACTGGAGTAATACGTTTAAATTTATTTATAATTACATAAATAATATAAACATTCCTGCGCTATCATATCCTACCCTGAGCGAACCGGCACAGTATTTCCTGTAATATTTATTTAACCAGGTGGAGTTAAAGCCATGTGGCATTCTCTTCCACTCACCACGACAAACATATATTATTCAAACACAAAAATCACAATACTATTAGATACGAAACGATTATCAAGCCAGACTGAACAGTAATGAAAATAAGTTCTAATAATACAATAAAGTTAAATACGGTACAATTAAAATTAATACTAATAATTGTATATTACGATCCGAGGTTGGAACTGGTTTTTACAGAACACAGGAAAAATGTTTAAAAACCGATCGATAGCGAGGTTTTTAATTTCCGAGTTTCTGTAAAACACTTCACAAAAGCGTGTTGTATTTTTTTCCCCCGATGGTGTTTTCGAAATAATAAATAATAGTAAAATAACATCTTTATTGGAAATATTTGCATTCTTTATAAACAATAGACTAACGTTAACACTGCGGGCAATGTTTATTAGTTGAAACTACAGGAGGCCCTGATACCATTTAGTGATAAAATTGCGGCAAGTACGTATTTATTATTTTATATTGTTTCAAATAAAGTTCAGTTCATTTAAAATGTAGTGATTTCTTTCGTATAACGTATATTAAACACAATCTTTTGGATATTTTTTGTATTACATTGCATATACTATACATATACTATACTATACTTCCCACACGCGTTTAGTAATATTACAGTATAGTGATTTAGGTTGACAATCCCTAAATGTAGGACGTTGGACTTTCAATCATGGTCGCCATTGCTTTAAGTACGACAAAACGCACTATCGCGCAAAAAATAATACATACATAAAGAAAGAAAAGCTCGAATCTACTATAAATGAAAATAAAATACAAAGGAAGTAATAAACTGTCATGAATTAATCCATCGCCTATAGGATATAGTGGCCTATATAATAGAATAGGTAGAAATGTTGATAAATTGATACCGGTACCTAATTCCTGTTTGGTTCGTCTTCCGGGCTAAATGGCAGTGGTCCGGTTTTCTTGAAACTCGACGTTTCGTCTACTACTGCGGTAACATCTTCAGGAGATTCTGCGTGCTCTCTGTGAACTCAACACAGAGCATGCAGAATCTTCTGAAGGTGTCTATCGCTGTAGTAGACGAAATATCGAATTTCAAGAAAACCGGACCGCGGCCATTTAGCCTGGAAGACGAACCAAACAGGAATCGAAACACCAACCATTCTACAATATTAATTATGTTTTCTAATAAAGAACAAAATAGTCATTGTTAAAAATACTATTAGTGAGATGTTTCTATCAGTTAGTTAATAGAAAAAAAATTCAGTTTATTTCTGAAATATGCTAATGTACGGTTCTGTATAGCCAGCATTAAACTTTCAGATTCAGAGAATATATCAGACTTCATGAACCATGGAATTGATACCTCCCAATCACGCATCATCAATTCCGTGTGCTTATTTAATCATGTATAACCTTTTAGGCGTCAATGTTAAATGTTCTGATAGAAGTGTTCTTGTTGAGTTAATCGAGCAATAGTTGTAGTGATTCATGATTAGTGAGGTGTGCTTAATTAATGTGTTAGCATTTCGTAGTAGTGAGGTGTGCTTAATTAATGTGTTAGCATTTCGTAGTTGTGATTCATGATTAGTGAGGTGTGCTTAATTAATGTGTTAGCATTTCGTAGTTGTGATTCATGATTAGTGAGGTGTGCTTAATTAATGTGTTAGCATTTCGTAGTTGTGATTCATGATTAGTGAGGTGTGTGCTTAATTAATGTGTTAGCATTTCGTAGTTGTGATTCATGATTAGTGAGGTGTGCTTAATTAATGTGTTAGCATTTCGTAGTTGTGATTCATGATTAGTGAGGTGTGCTTAATTAATGTGTTAGCATTTCGTAGTTGTGATTCATGATTAGTGAGGTGTGCTTAATTAATGTGTTAGCATTTCGTAGTTGTGATTCATGATTAGTGAAGTGTGCTTAATTAATGTGTTAGCATTTCGTAGTTGTGATTCATGATTAGTGAGGTGTGCTTAATTAATGTGTTAGCATTTCGTAGTTGTGATTCATGATTAGTGAGGTGTGCTTAATTAATGTGTTAGCATTTCGTAGTTGTGATTCATGATTAGTGAGGTGTGCTTAATTAATGTGTTAGCATTTCGTAGTTGTGATTCATGATTAGTGAGGTGTGCTTAATTAATGTGTTAGCATTTCGTAGTTGTGATTCATGATTAGTGAGGTGTGCTTAATTAATGTGTTAGCATTTCGTAGTTGTGATTCATGATTAGTGAGGTGTGCTTAATTAATGTGTTAGCATTTCGTAGTTGTGATTCATGATTAGTGAGGTGTGCTTAATTAATGTGTTAGCATTTCGTAGTTGTGATTCATGATTAGTGAGGTGTGCTTAATTAATGTGTTAGCATTTCGTAGTTGTGATTCATGATTAGTGAGGTGTGCTTAATTAATGTGTTAGCATTTCGTAGTAGTGAGGTGTGCTTAATTAATGTGTTAGCATTTCGTAGTTGTGATTCATGATTAGTGAGGTGTGCTTAATTAATGTGTTAGCATTTCGTAGTTGTGATTCATGATTAGTGAGGTGTGCTTAATTAATGTGTTAGCATTTCGTAGTTGTGATTCATGATTAGTGAGGTGTGCTTAATTAATGTGTTAGCATTTCGTAGTTGTGATTCATGATTAGTGAGGTGTGCTTAATTAATGTGTTAGCATTTCGTAGTTGTGATTCATGATTAGTGAGGTGTGCTTAATTAATGTGTTAGCATTTCGTAGTTGTGATTCATGATTAGTGAGGTGTGCTTAATTAATGTGTTAGCATTTCGTAGTTGTGATTCATGATTAGTGAGGTGTGCTTAATTAATGTGTTAGCATTTCGTAGTTGTGATTCATGATTAGTGAGGTGTGCTTAATTAATGTGTTAGCATTTCGTAGTTGTGATTCATGATTAGTGAGGTGTGCTTAATTAATGTGTTAGCATTTCGTAGTTGTGATTCATGATTAGTGAGGTGTGCTTAATTAATGTGTTAGCATTTCGTAGTTGTGATTCATGATTAGTGGGTGTGCTTAATTAATGTGTTAGCATTTCGTAGTAGTGAGGTGTGCTTAATTAATGTGTTAGCATTTCGTAGTAGTGAGGTGTGCTTAATTAATGTGTTAGCATTTCGTAGTTGTGATTCATGATTAGTGAGGTGTGCTTAATTAATGTGTTAGCATTTCGTAGTTGTGATTCATGATTAGTGAGGTGTGCTTAATTAATGTGTTAGCATTTCGTAGTTGTGATTCATGATTAGTGAGGTGTGCTTAATTAATGTGTTAGCATTTCGTAGTTGTGATTCATGATTAGTGAGGTGTGCTTAATTAATGTGTTAGCATTTCGTAGTTGTGATTCATGATTAGTGAGGTGTGCTTAATTAATGTGTTAGCATTTCGTAGTAGTGAGGTGTGCTTAATTAATGTGTTAGCATTTCGTAGTTGTGATTCATGATTAGTGAGGTGTGCTTAATTAATGTGTTAGCATTTCGTAGTTGTGATTCATGATTAGTGAGGTGTGCTTAATTAATGTGTTAGCATTTCGTAGTTGTGATTCATGATTAGTGAGGTGTGCTTAATTAATGTGTTAGCATTTCGTAGTAGTGAGGTGTGCTTAATTAATGTGTTAGCATTTCGTAGTTGTGATTCATGATTAGTGAGGTGTGCTTAATTAATGTGTTAGCATTTCGTAGTTGTGATTCATGATTAGTGAGGTGTGCTTAATTAATGTGTTAGCATTTCGTAGTTGTGATTCATGATAGTGAGGTGTGCTTAATTAATGTGTTAGCATTTCGTAGTAGTGAGGTGTGCTTAATTAATGTGTTAGCATTTCGTAGTTGTGATTCATGATTAGTGAGGTGTGCTTAACTTAATTAATGTGTTAGCATTTCGTAGTAGTGAGGTGTGCTTAATTAATGTGTTAGCATTTCGTAGTAGTGAGGTGTGCTTAATTAATGTGTTAGCATTTCGTAGTTGTGATTCATGATTAGTGAGGTGTGCTTAATTAATGTGTTAGCATTTCGTAGTAGTGAGGTGTGCTTAATTAATGTGTTAGCATTTCGTAGTAGTGAGGTGTGCTTAATTAATGTGTTAGCATTTCGTAGTTGTGATTCATGATTAGTGAGGTGTGCTTAATTAATGTGTTAGCATTTCGTAGTTGTGATTCATGATTAGTGAGGTGTGCTTAATTAATGTGTTAGCATTTCGTAGTTGTGATTCATGATTAGTGAGGTGTGCTTAATTAATGTGTTAGCATTTCGTAGTTGTGATTCATGATTAGTGAGGTGTGCTTAATTAATGTGTTAGCATTTCGTAGTTGTGGAAATCTGTCATGATTAGTGAGGTGTGCTTAATTAATGTGTTAGCATTTCGTAGTTGTGATTCATGATTAGTGAGGTGTGCTTAATTAATGTGTTAGCATTTCGTAGTTGTGAAATCTGTCATGATTAGTGAGGTGTGCTTAATTAATGTGTTAGCATTTCGTAGTTGTGATTCATGATTAGTGAGGTGTGCTTAATTAATGTGTTAGCATTTCGTAGTTGTGATTCATGATTAGTGAGGTGTGCTTAATTAATGTGTTAGCATTTCGTAGTTGTGATTCATGATTAGTGAGGTGTGCTTAATTAATGTGTTAGCATTTCGTAGTTGTGATTCATGATTAGTGAGGTGTGCTTAATTAATATGTTAGCATTTCGTAGTAGTGAGGTGTGCTTAATTAATGTGTTAGCATTTCGTAGTTGTGATTCATGATTAGTGAGGTGTGCTTAATTAATGTGTTAGCATTTCGTAGTAGTGAGGTGTGCTTAATTAATGTGTTAGCATTTCGTAGTAGTGAGGTGTGCTTAATTAATGTGTTAGCATTTCGTAGTTGTGATTCATGATTAGTGAGGTGTGCTTAATTAATGTGTTAGCATTTCGTAGTAGTGAGGTGTGCTTAATTAATGTGTTAGCATTTCGTAGTAGTGAGGTGTGCTTAATTAATGTGTTAGCATTTCGTAGTTGTGATTCATGATTAGTGAGGTGTGCTTAATTAATGTGTTAGCATTTCGTAGTAGTGAGGTGTGCTTAATTAATGTGTTAGCATTTCGTAGTTGTGATTCATGATTAGTGAGGTGTGCTTAACTTAATTAATGTGTTAGCATTTCGTAGTAGTGAGGTGTGCTTAATTAATGTGTTAGCATTTCGTAGTAGTGAGGTGTGCTTAATTAATGTGTTAGCATTTCGTAGTTGTGATTCATGATTAGTGAGGTGTGCTTAATTAATGTGTTAGCATTTCGTAGTAGTGAGGTGTGCTTAATTAATGTGTTAGCATTTCGTAGTAGTGAGGTGTGCTTAATTAATGTGTTAGCATTTCGTAGTTGTGATTCATGATTAGTGAGGTGTGCTTAATTAATGTGTTAGCATTTCGTAGTTGTGATTCATGATTAGTGAGGTGTGCTTAATTAATGTGTTAGCATTTCGTAGTTGTGATTCATGATTAGTGAGGTGTGCTTAATTAATGTGTTAGCATTTCGTAGTTGTGATTCATGATTAGTGAGGTGTGCTTAATTAATGTGTTAGCATTTCGTAGTTGTGAAATCTGTCATGATTAGTGAGGTGTGCTTAATTAATGTGTTAGCATTTCGTAGTTGTGATTCATGATTAGTGAGGTGTGCTTAATTAATGTGTTAGCATTTCGTAGTTGTGAAATCTGTCATGATTAGTGAGGTGTGCTTAATTAATGTGTTAGCATTTCGTAGTTGTGATTCATGATTAGTGAGGTGTGCTTAATTAATGTGTTAGCATTTCGTAGTTGTGATTCATGATTAGTGAGGTGTGCTTAATTAATGTGTTAGCATTTCGTAGTTGTGATTCATGATTAGTGAGGTGTGCTTAATTAATGTGTTAGCATTTCGTAGTTGTGATTCATGATTAGTGAGGTGTGCTTAATTAATATGTTAGCATTTCGTAGTAGTGAGGTGTGCTTAATTAATGTGTTAGCATTTCGTAGTTGTGATTCATGATTAGTGAGGTGTGCTTAATTAATGTGTTAGCATTTCGTAGTAGTGAGGTGTGCTTAATTAATGTGTTAGCATTTCGTAGTAGTGAGGTGTGCTTAATTAATGTGTTAGCATTTCGTAGTTGTGATTCATGATTAGTGAGGTGTGCTTAATTAATGTGTTAGCATTTCGTAGTAGTGAGGTGTGCTTAATTAATGTGTTAGCATTTCGTAGTAGTGAGGTGTGCTTAATTAATGTGTTAGCATTTCGTAGTTGTGATTCATGATTAGTGAGGTGTGCTTAATTAATGTGTTAGCATTTCGTAGTAGTGAGGTGTGCTTAATTAATGTGTTAGCATTTCGTAGTAGTGAGGTGTGCTTAATTAATGTGTTAGCATTTCGTAGTTGTGATTCATGATTAGTGAGGTGTGCTTAATTAATGTGTTAGCATTTCGTAGTAGTGAGGTGTGCTTAATTAATGTGTTAGCATTTCGTAGTAGTGAGGTGTGCTTAATTAATGTGTTAGCATTTCGTAGTTGTGATTCATGATTAGTGAGGTGTGCTTAATTAATGTGTTAGCATTTCGTAGTAGTGAGGTGTGCTTAATTAATGTGTTAGCATTTCGTAGTAGTGAGGTGTGCTTAATTAATGTGTTAGCATTTCGTAGTTGTGATTCATGATTAGTGAGGTGTGCTTAATTAATGTGTTAGCATTTCGTAGTAGTGAGGTGTGCTTAATTAATGTGTTAGCATTTCGTAGTAGTGAGGTGTGCTTAATTAATGTGTTAGCATTTCGTAGTAGTGAGGTGTGCTTAATTAATGTGTTAGCATTTCGTAGTTGTGATTCATGATTAGTGAGGTGTGCTTAATTAATGTGTTAGCATTTCGTAGTAGTGAGGTGTGCTTAATTAATGTGTTAGCATTTCGTAGTAGTGAGGTGTGCTTAATTAATGTGTTAGCATTTCGTAGTTGTGATTCATGATTAGTGAGGTGTGCTTAATTAATGTGTTAGCATTTCGTAGTAGTGAGGTGTGCTTAATTAATGTGTTAGCATTTCGTAGTAGTGAGGTGTGCTTAATTAATGTGTTAGCATTTCGTAGTTGTGATTCATGATTAGTGAGGTGTGCTTAATTAATGTGTTAGCATTTCGTAGTAGTGAGGTGTGCTTAATTAATGTGTTAGCATTTCGTAGTAGTGAGGTGTGCTTAATTAATGTGTTAGCATTTCGTAGTTGTGATTCATGATTAGTGAGGTGTGCTTAATTAATGTGTTAGCATTTCGTAGTTGTGAAATCTGTCATGATTAGTGAGGTGTGCTTAATTAATGTGTTAGCATTTCGTAGTTGTGATTCATGATTAGTGAGGTGTGCTTAATTAATGTGTTAGCATTTCGTAGTTGTGATTCATGATTAGTGAGGTGTGCTTAATTAATGTGTTAGCATTTCGTAGTTGTGATTCATGATTAGTGAGGTGTGCTTAATTAATGTGTTAGCATTTCGTAGTTGTGATTCATGATTAGTGAGGTGTGCTTAATTAATGTGTTAGCATTTCGTAGTAGTGAGGGTGTGCTTAATTAATGTGTTAGCATTTCGTAGTTGTGATTCATGATTAGTGAGGTGTGCTTAATTAATGTGTTAGCATTTCGTAGTAGTGAGGTGTGCTTAATTAATGTGTTAGCATTTCGTAGTAGTGAGGTGTGCTTAATTAATGTGTTAGCATTTCGTAGTTGTGATTCATGATTAGTGAGGTGTGCTTAATTAATGTGTTAGCATTTCGTAGTAGTGAGGTGTGCTTAATTAATGTGTTAGCATTTCGTAGTAGTGAGGTGTGCTTAATTAATGTGTTAGCATTTCGTAGTTGTGATTCATGATTAGTGAGGTGTGCTTAATTAATGTGTTAGGATTTCGTAGTTGTGATTCATGATTAGTGAGGTGTGCTTAATTAATGTGTTAGCATTTCGTAGTTGTGATTCATGATTAGTGAGGTGTGCTTAATTAATGTGTTAGCATTTCGTAGTTGTGAAATCTGTCATGATTAGTGAGGTGTGCTTAATTAATGTGTTAGCATTTCGTAGTTGTGATTCATGATTAGTGAGGTGTGCTTAATTAATGTGTTAGCATTTCGTAGTTGTGAAATCTGTCATGATTAGTGAGGTGTGCTTAATTAATGTGTTAGCATTTCGTAGTTGTGATTCATGATTAGTGAGGTGTGCTTAATTAATGTGTTAGCATTTCGTAGTTGTGATTCATGATTAGTGAGGTGTGCTTAATTAATGTGTTAGCATTTCGTAGTTGTGAAATCTGTGATACATTTAAGAAATATTCTAGAAAATAGTATGCCCACCGTGAAGTTCTTTCATATCCAACTGTAGGCCTACTCTAAACATTCACGCTGACCTACAGTCAGGCGGATAGCAGATGGTTCTGGGTTATGAATTCCATGTTTTGATAGCAGTTTTTGCAATTGTTATATTTGTGCGTTAGTCCAAATAACAATTCCAAATGAGAATGTGAGTACTATCGCTTGTACTGTTTTTGTAAATTTTGAAAATAGCTTCAAATATTTTTTATTAGTTAATTCGTTTCCTATTAAACATTTTTGTGGCAGCAAATTGTCTTCCCGTTTGAAAAAGCATATTCAGTAACACTAATTATACAATACCTCCGAATAAATATCGCCAATCTGTAAGTTTCGTTCAGACATTTTGAAATATGGAAGAACATCTTTATATCCCCAACCAATGTTTCCTTCCTCAACCCATCTGTCATAATCCATGGGATTTCCTCTCATGTACATCATTCCATGAAGTACTCCAGTGCCTCCTAGGACCTTCCCTGAAAAAAATAATAACGTGGTTAGTTCTGAGACAACACATTTTGATTCAATATTATGACGCATCGTTGGACTGCCTTTTGAATTTCGCGGACGGCAGCGAGAGTCGGGTATCGCCTTGTATAGTAGAAAAATATTCGTGAGCTGACGATTCACGGATCGGAAAACTCGCGAAGTACTTTCCACATAGGTCTATGTCTCCATTCCGGAAAGATCGATTATCGAGGCTTCCATTTGAGAAAAAATTCCAAACGGCCTTCTGATGGTTTTGACCATAGCATATAAAAGGAGGTTGCAATCAGAATAGTGAACTCAAGAGAGAAGATACAATACTTAAGTTAAACCGTTAGCGAGTGTAAAGAACTGAGTAAAAAAAATAAATTGCGAAGAGATACTTTATTAGTATCAAATTATTTGTGTCAAATCAGTGAAATTATATGAAATTAATTAAGTTAATGTGACAATTTTGTATAAACATCTGTGACGTTAAATCAAGTAAATTTCATCTGAATCCCACAAAACCTCCATCCGATACAATATATCAACATCTGACATCTATAAGGAAATAATCGCACCTAAATTACCTAGTGAAATTTCATCTGAATCCCGCAAAACCTCCATCCGCTACAATATATCAACATCTGACATCTATAAGGAAATAATCGCACCTAAATTAGCTAGTCAAAATGACCTACGCCGCTAGGGAAATAATGTTTGAAAACATTCAAAATAAGTTTGTTTCTCGCCGCTTTTCAAATGCTTTACTTTTCAATGTTTTGTTATTATATAGAAGCTGTAATTTTAAAAATTGAAATTCGAACATTCTACCTGGCGCATGCGCAATAATAATGGTAATTTAATCTATACAATTGTAATTATTTTAAAATTCTCTTATATACTTATATAGACACGTTCTAGATAATAATGTTTTTCTCTATTTCGAGTACCTTAGGGAACTATATTTTCTCACATGCTTAAAGATAAAATCGTTATTCGACCAATAAAAATGTAATCTTGCATCTGCTTTGTTTATATTAGATCTAGAACGTAGCTCGGAAGAAGGAAAGCAACACGCTTCGGACAAAATGCTAATTTAATGGACAAATAAATGAAAATGACATTACCCATTTAACAATAGTGAACACATGAGGCATGAATACTTTTTTTTTATTCGTCACGAGACCTGATCAATATTTCTCCAGATCGTCAATGCTCAAATTATTCAACACTTACATCTACAGGGTCATTTAACACCTGAAATTGTGTAGATCTTGATCATTAAATAATCCTGATCTTGGCGCTTCCACCAAGAATGTATTTAATTGGTCCAGCAACCACATCCCATTTTTCTTGAGCTGTTATCCCACGTTATTCTGCTTTAAAACGCACAAACCTTTCATAATTACTTAGCGTATATAAACCCCAACATACAATTTCATTATTGTCTTCAACATGGATTTTGACATTCTGTTGAGGACTAAATATTTTGGAAATTATTTACTTGTAAAACGACGATTTCATTCAATCTGAATCGTTCAAATGATCGAAAGAATAGGATAGGTAAAACGTATATGGAAATCATTCCAACTCCCGATCGCCATTTTACTAAAGCGAGATTCCGTAATACCCTAATAAGAGTACATAAGAATCAAAGCCACCTAAACTCAAAATGCATAATCTTGATATCAAAGGTAATTGTAGTGACGTTCATATGTTCAAATACACATTGTTTTGGCAAGCTCATTTTGTAAAGTTTTCATATTTATTTACGTTATTCAATTGACTTCGCACATTATTACGAGCTGTATCAAGTTTTGAAAGTGCTTAAAATAGTCTGTTTTCAAATAGAATTTGTTAAAAAGATGACTGTAATTCAACCTACTAGTGATAAACCGTAGATAAAAAGGACAAATATAAGGTAACTATGTGTTATTTTATTTAGCGTTTTAAATTAGAAGCCGATGAGTATATATTATATGAAATAGTATTGCTTATACATTTGTGCTATCAGAAATGAGACTTAACTAAATACCTACGTTAGACAAAAAGAACAAATATAAAGTTATTGTGACTGATTTTGGTTTGTTAGCTTTTTAAGTTCGAAGAGCGGTGCGTGTAAATGTGAAATAAACTTTAATATAATTAATTAGAAACTGTAATAATTCTTGTTAAAAACATGCAACTACATAGTTCATGTTTTTCTAGTGACGTCACTCATTGTTACGAGCAACATTTATTTTTAATAAGTGTTTGAAGTAGCCATATTTTCAAATATTTTATATATTTTATTTTATCTAATGACATTCAAACATTGACATAACATGATTTGTTCATCTGATTCATAATCATGGTTCTGGCTTCCCAATATTTTCCGGTCTCAGTTTTACTGCGAAGAGCCGGGCAGCGCATTAAGTGTTCCCTGTCCATATCTTCATCCAGATTACAGAGATTGCAGGTGGGCGCTTGAAGTATTCCAAAGCGAGACAGATGTTTGGCAAGAATATCGTGTCCAGTTTTGAGGCGGAAATTCGCAACAGCTTCTTGTTATGGCCGGTCAGGTATGTTATGTATGGAGGTCTTCCAGGGCTTTGTTGCGTTGTTTGTTTCTAACCTCATGAGATATTGATTCTTCATCTGCTTCTTTATGTAGAGTTTAGAGCAATATATTTTCAAATATTATACATCTTAAGTCCACCGCTGTGGTCTCGAGGTAGCGTGCTGCCTTGTCATGCAGCGGGCCCGGGTTCGATCCCCGGTCGGGACAGTTTTTCTGGGTGAGATTTTAATCGGGGTTTTTCCTCACCTGTAAGACAATGTCAGGAAAACTTTAAGGCCCAAACGGTCCCCGAAATCATATGGCCATCTTCATCATCATCATCATCCTCATCAATATCATCATCACCATCATCCTTCACCGGTGTGGAAAGCAACGGGAAGCTACCACACCTATACAATTCCCTAGTAAAGCTGCAAGCATAGCATGAAAATGCTATGATTGCAGTGAAGGACCTGCCTTCGGCAGAATTACTATGGATGGATACATCTTAAAATTGTATCATTCTAAAAAGTAATGTTACAAAATATAAAATGTAAGAATGGGTTATTTTTGTTGTCGCTACAAATTAAAAAAAACGTATGTGCGTATATGTCAAGTAAATAACATTATTGCCTATGCAACGGAAAGTTTTGTGATAACGAAAATGAGACTTGACTAATAACCTACTTTTAACAAAAAAACATTGGCTCAAGTTTAGAATGACTTACCCTTGATTTTTCAGTTTATTATTGTGAATTATAACTCTTATTCTGCATTTAGTATCATTTTAAAATATTTAAAACAATTATTATAACTTTATTTTAGAATTTTTAAGTATTTATTCAAATACACCTATTGTGATGGTGACTTGCTATTTTCTCCATAGTTGGATCCAGTGGATTTATCTATGGTTGCGATTATTGAGTGAATTAACCACCCTGCGATAACTATAATAATATAAACGAAAAAGCGCACAAGTAATTATTAAAACCAGCGACAAACCCACGGCTCTGTCGATAACTTAGCATCTCCGTCGATAATAACCGATTTATGTCCGAATTTAACAAACATAAAACAAAAAATAAAGGACGTTTCATGGGATCCATCCTAGGTTATAGTAATTGAATTAGGTTAAATGTGAGTTAGTTAGTTAGCTTTTAGTTTTGTGACATTTTAAATGTGTCAAAATACATAACACAAAAAAGGGCGTTTCATGGGATCCACCCTAGGTTGGAGTAATTGAATTAGGTTAAATGTCAGTTAGACAACGATAATAATCTATATGTGGTTCGATGGTAGGCTCTATAAACTCTGACGCATGCGCTTTGTTCTGTAGGACTTACAAAAATATATCAGGTAAGTTAAAGTGGACAATCCCCAAAATATTACATTTCGTGTGAGTTAATTTGATTTGTTAGCTGTCTATGACCTACGTAAGTAAAAGTGAATAAACTAAAACATAATTATTTAAAGTAGGAACGTGGTTGAAATACTCATCAGGAAATATATTTTAAAAATGGCTCCCGAGCATTGTCTCTTATTGTTATTGTCATGGTTATATGATCTAATAATTCACATTTGAATGATTCAGAATGAACTACTTCATGGTTGACTAGTAAATAATTACCAAAACTCTAAAAGAAACGCATATTTAACACAAGTATACCAATGTGCACATATGCGAGAACAACATCCTCACACAGAAATTCAACTTTGTTAATTTCCTTCCATTCCTTATTACTTCAAATATATTTTCTTTGATTTGTCAGGAAACAATTTAAATTCTGTCTCTTTACATCGTTTAAAATTAACGAAAGATTATGTACGCGATCTTCCATAATCAACGAAGAAATTTCTATTTAAAGTTTTTTGATGTACCGGTTGTTCATCGATAAAAGTTAGCATGATACTTTATATAGTAAACCTACGTCACAATATTTCAACACAAATGATTCATTACGTCATATACCTAAACAGTGCATATAATAATTTTAATGTGTTCGATTAAAGATATCTTTTGCGGTTCAGTCTGCTAAAAAATGTACACACGTCGCCTGCGTATGGGTAGGAAACGACTCATTCGTCCGCTAAAGTTCCATTTCAGTACCAGGTACGTTAAAAAACTATTATTTATTTCAATATGAAATATTTAACTCCTTAAATTAGCAAAACACTCCTCAGGGGTCCTCATCTAGGGGATATGTGGATGGCGACCACAAGGTGCCCAAGCTGAGCAAAACATTTCTTCCACTTACTTGTGTTTTGCACTCTTTTAACTTTACTATCTAACCTCTCTTGGTTAACTCTTGTTTTTTCGACCCCGACGCTATTAGGGCATCCGAGGGTAGAGAGTCTTTCCTTTCTTCCATTTCTTATTTCCTTTATTTTATTTCCTTCTCCAGAAAAGCCTGACCAGAGGCTATAAGATGGCAGCCCCATCACTGGTATTGTCTTCCTTTGGCCAGCAACCAATTGAAGGGACTATTATTATGCTTTCAAGTCTTATACAATCTCTGGGCCGTCCTATGAAATGCTGGAGGGAAAATTTTCTATAGGATCGTAACAGGCCTTGGCCTAATACTTGGAAGGAAGAAGAAGAAAAATTAGCAAAACATTAATTTATCGTGCAAGTTACGTAGATATCCTATGTTAGATTGAACTGAAAATAAAATCGTGTTTTACTGTTAACGAGAGAAGGTCATGATTAATGGCGGTTAGTTTAAAAATTGATATCGTTCAAAGTTATGTTCTATTAATAGGTCCATCTCTGTGATCTCGGGATAGCTTCGCTACCTCGTACGCTATGTGCCAGAGTTCGATCCCAGTTCGGTCAGGTTACCTGGATGATTGTTTTTTTTTTCGGGGTTTTTCCTCACCCATAAGACAATATTGTGGGAAACGTTAATGTCCAAACGGTTCCTGAATATCATATTCGCCATATTTAATATTAATGTTTGTGACTGGTATGTTACGTCTTAATGTTGTGTTGTCTCGGAGCAGGCACTGACATTGAGCTGATCATTCATTTGGGGAGGCCTTCCATGTCCTTGTGTGGTCAAAAAAAGTGTGTGTGTGTGTGTGATCCATAGATATAATCCCTCTTCAAACCGGTCATGCCACTGTAAGTCCCGGGTGGCGTGTACCTATAAGTTGAGAGGTTAAGCAGAGTTAATGGAATGTTCTATTAATAGTGTTTGACAAACTTCAAGTAATTGTTTAATTATTATATTATAATATAAATAATTTATGTGTATTTTTCTTAATTTGATGTTAGCATTTATCATAAGTTCCAAAGCCTTTGAACAGCAAAACAATATTAATGGAAATATCTGAAGGAGAAGCGATTTCTTCAGCATCATGGCTAGAACTACAGAAAATAGCAGTAATTACTGCATCTAACAATTTAGATCTAAGTTGTGTAATGTTGGATCTTTCATATGCAAACATTTAAATTGAACAGACGAATAGCAAGGAGAATCTGTATAATTTTTCCTGGTAAATGATGAAACATAAAAGGACAAATACCACATCTTCAGATGGATATATATCCGTTCAAGTACGGTATCTACATTACCATAAATATTTGTTTCATCTCCGGTCTACAAACGAAATATTATTCAGGAATCCAAGATGATTCAGAGCCAGCTGATACATAGACATTTTAGAGTCCACGATAACATCAGTCGCAAGCACCAAACTCGACTTCCTCCTATAGAATTAACGATCAAGTTTGACTTTATCATAAGTAATGCCACGAATTATTTCCAGTTTATCTAGAGGATTTGGAAATCAAGAGTGGCATTTGTTCCGACTATTTAACGAATAAAATTAAGCTGTTTACACACAAATAATTATTTAAATATGGTTATTTTAAATTATTTATATATTTAATGTAAACGACGATGTTTGAAAACAAGTGAGAAATGTTTGGTTATGTTTCATTTTTCATCACAGCAACTTGCTCATAGTATTTTTTGCGAAATAGGATCGCAATATTGTAAGGATGCACCCTAATAGAGAAAAAATGAAACGCATCAAACTGTATATAACAAACATTATAGGTTATTAATTCATTTTTTTGGAAACAACTCAGTAAAATCAGTATTTTAAAACACAATGATTGAACACACAATTATCAAATGTGTAGGTCGAGGGAAACTGTTCATTATTTGCTATATTTAACGTATTTGTTAGAGAGTCAGTCACTGCAAAATAATGCTCTGACCTGTTCAGAATATTAAAGTGGAGGAGCTTTCTTTATTTGGTAATCAGAATTCGATAATTATCGAGGTGAAACACGACTATGATTGGTTGTAAAACAAAATTCATTTGAAACGCGATTGGTCATTGACTCCCATTTGGGGCATGAGTTAAATTTAATAAATTTCATCTTACTATAATTTAAATTACTGTCACTATTCTACAGCACATATCAAAATACGTAAAGCGATGCTGAAGGGTTTACCACCAGATAGATATTCTGAAGATGTGCCTTTAAAAAAATAATTATATATATATATATATATATATATATATATGTTATAATTAAATGTTTTAACATTGAGCAATGCAAGCTTAATATGGTATGATAAGAAAAAAATAAATGCCTGGACGGGATTCGAACCCGGATCTCTGAGTCTGTACGTCAGCGTGATATCCATTACACTACCAGGCGAATCCAATTCAAACACTTATTTTTCTTATATATGTATTATACTCTCCATTATTAAGCTTGCATTGCTCAATGTTAAAACATTTAATTATAACATATATAAAGCGTCACTGCTATAAGGTAAACATACTCTCTTTAATTCGCTTACTTGTTATAGTCAGCTACTAGATGGCAGTGAAGACAGAGTTCTCGCGACATCTAGTAATAATGGAGAGTATAATACATATATAAGAAAAATAAGTGTTTGAATTGGATTCGCCTGGTAGTGTAATGGATATCACGCTGAGGTACAGACTCAGAGATCCGGGTTCGAATCCCGTCCAAGCATTTATTTTTCTTATACCATATATATATATATATATATATATATGTGTGTGTGTGTGTGTAAATCCTAGTACATATTCTACAACTTAAGAAACATTTAACGCTGAAAATGAATCTTTCACTAAAGTAGCTGTCCCATTATGGACCTTAGCCGAGTCTAAAATAATAAATTCTGCCCTCATGCCCCTCACGATTCTTGTGTATTTTTAAAGTCTCTATAAATGATTATAAGGGACAATCCGGTCCATTTAAATCTTATAGATGCCAGGAATTTAGATATAGGTCTCAGTCCACATACCTCGCCGAGTTATGTGTACTTTTAAGGCATGTCAATACCGGCTACTTGCTACGCATTGTGGGCGAACTGGGTCCTGAAAACTAGGTGGAGACACGTCCCGGCTTGCATCAATGGCAAGTCCAAAACACAACAAAACACAATCGATCACCACCTTAGTAGAAATGAGTAATTTTCCCTTAGCGTAGTCCAATTCATTGCACAAAAAGCGTAGATAAGTCAGAAATTTTCAGAAATACTCCTGGAATACCGGAACGAACTCTAGTAGCCATCCATAAGAAATCGGCGCTGTTTCGGCAGGGAACGCCAATTGGTGGAAAGGTAGTCCCTCAGGAAAAATTTTACTGTGCTTTCAAAAAACACAAACATGTTACAAGGATAATACGTCACAGAAAGGGGAAAGTAGAGCCAAGCCATCCAAAAAGGTCTGCCCGAAGGCAAGGGTCCTTCACTGCAATGATCGTTTGGGCCTTAAAGTTTTCCTGACATTTATCTTACAGTTGAGGAAAAACCCCGATAAAAACCTCACCCAAAAAAACTGCCGTGACCGGGGATCGAACCCGGGCCCGCTGCGTGACAAGGCAGCACGCTACCTCGAGACCACAGCGGTGGACGTATGTCCAATATATTCACAGATAATAATGAAACGTAAAAAAAGAGAAAAAAAATCAATATTTCGTCAAACCTCGCAGTGTGTGTTTGTGTGTCTGCATGTGTGTATTATTGTACACTATGTAATTCAACTTGAAAATTAAAACAATTTTTAGCCATTCGTTGTTCTACCCCTTTTGCTAGAAATATAAAAACCAATGTATCTTATAGGATATATTCCTAATTTAAGTGTTAACTATAGAAATGTTAGAAAAAAATACCCATAGCAAAGTGCAGTTAAGTTAATTGGACAAATGGCCAGTGGATTAAAATCTATATAATATGTCCAGTTATACAGTTTAAATTAGTAGAGGTACTTCGGGTAATGTGGACCCCTGTTTTGAATTTATTTTTCTTCTTTTAATTAAAGAATTTCAATTTTGTTTGAATACAGTGATTATCATTAGTGTTATAACTATGAACGTATGGGAAATGAAAGACTTGCATGGAAGCTTCTAGTAGGAAAGCCAGAGGGAGAACGCCCAGTTGGTAGACCAATGAGGTGGGAGAATAACATTAACTATGATTTGAGGGAAGTAGATTATACAGGGAATGATTGGAAAGGATTAGCTCAGGGTAGGGATGTATGGAGAGCTTATGTCCGCGCGGCCATGAACCTACGGGTTCGATAGTGCCAGTGAGTAAGTAAGTAAGTTATAACTATGAAATAGCATTGCTATTTTATTCAAATATGGAAACATCCTCATAATTTATAAACTTTTTACATTAAAAGAAAAGTCCACTTTAACCTCCATATTCGGATACAGTGGACCCCAGAGTCCATCCTGGCCTTTATACTATTTCTAAGTTTATTTAATCTATTACTTTATACAGACAGGCATACATTAATCTGAAAGTATTTATGGCTGATCGTAATTAAAAAGCTATTATCTTTATTTAATGTTTTAAGAATTATCGTTGATTATAATACTCGCACGTAATTCATCTCCAGACAGCGACGGTCTTTGGGTTTAGGTAAAATTATAAATATATTAAATAAAATTAATTAAGTGTATAGCACCCTTTGATAAAATAACCGCCTCGTGGAGGGTCTACGTTAACCAAATACTTTGTTATGTTTAATTATTTTATACAGCCGCCATGTCACATAATATCAAACCAAACTCGTAAGTATATTAAAACAGCATCTACATAATATAATATATTTAGGAGTTTTTTCAATAGCAGAAATTAAGTATTAATTCTTAGCTTAATCAACTTTTAAAATGGTCGTTTTCATAAATATCACAAATTAACATTTCTTCCCATAAAACATTAAAGAAACTGGCCTTGAACACGTCAAAGTTGACGAGGAGAAGAAATAAAACTATTTTCTGTTGGAGGGCAGCACCAATTCAAGATATTATCATGGTCTCCTCAAACCGAAGAGTCCACATTACCCCAACTTACCCTAATTATAAAAAAATAATACGTAGCATAACAATATTTTACTACATTAATAATATAATAATTATACGATGATAATGATAATAGATAGGGCACAGATTTATTATAAGACGTAATATATTTTTAACCTGGTTTATTTCTCTATTCTAAATAAATGTAAATGTTTTCTAATATTTGTGAATCCTAGTAATCTTTTTTTTTAAATCATGTAAATCCATACGTTTTATATGATATTTTAGCTAAACATTGTATAAAATCATAATTTACGTAATATTTTCTTTTCTAAAACAAATCTCCCTTGTCAGTCTGTGTATGCTCATATATTGCTACCCTCTCTCTATCCTTGTTAAAAACCGAATGTTGGAGATGACAGTATTTAACAGGAATGTGTTGTCAGTGAGATCCATGTGCTTCAAAAAAGAAACTTTCTCACTCGCTCATATTCATTCCCTCCACTACCAAAGATCAGATGCTTTGATTTGCGAACTGTAGGAAATTTTCAACCAATACTTTCTTGCCTCATCACTTGTATTACTTTGACTCTGCTTCTGAGATCTGTTTGTCAACCAAAATTCCTGAAGTGAGCGATAATGCTAGATTGCACGATTTCGTCAAATATTTCGGAGAAAAAAATAGTACTGACGGAAAAATGTAATTTTTCATTTTATTTTGCAAAATGTGTGCAGTGAGAGCTATAGCTGGCAAACGTCTCACAGTTGTTATACATTTAAGTACAAACATTGCATAAGCAGACAAATTCCCTTGATAAAAAGAGTTCGCTGCATTAGAGACATCTTCATTAAGGTACGTAGTGCATTTGGATGTGAGCTTTCCAAAAATGTTCCGTTATGAGTTTTAATTCAACATATCTTTAAAATAAAGTACATTTCAGTTGATAACCAGCTAGCTTCTAAACGTTCTTGCAAAATTACCAGACCCGCTAATTCTTACTGATTTCATATTGAGAAACAATTGTTGAAATTCCTGCTCAGTTACGACGATATAATTAGCAAAATAAGAATTAGAATCGGCAAAAAATATTAGTCTGCATTGACGACTACTGTTGTAGAAGGCAGATACATGGCAAATGCTGTTGTATGTATTCTTAAAGATGGCCACTCTATAATTCGGCAATATATGATAGAAAAAGCTAATCATTCCCCTATCGTTGTCAATGATACAACGAAAGTGCTATGTCAAAATTAAATATAAGAGAATGAGCTCCTCTTCATAATAGATGTCTCTGCACACAGAAATAAATCTTTGCTATAGCTATGGTAGACATATGATTAAATATGACGTCATTGAGCAAGTTGAGAGCTTCAAGTACTTGGGCTGTACTATCATAGTAACATGAACCGCTGCCAAGAAGTAAAGCAGGATATCAATGACAAAAGAAGCTTTTAACAAGAACAGAAGCATTTTTTTGCGGAACTTTGCCAAAATAATTACGGAAGAGTTTAATGGAATACTTCGTGTGGAGTGTATAATTATATGGTGCAGATACTTGGACATTACGACGGAATGAAGAAAAGCAACTAGAAGCTTTTGAGATGTGGATATGAAGAAGGATAGAGCGTATAAAATGGACAGACAAAATAAAAAATAAAGATGTGCTAGACAGAGTGGGTGAAGGAAGAACAATTCTGGAACTCATAAAGAAGAGGAAAATAAATTGGATTGGCCATTGGCTAAGAAAAAAAAAAATACCTGCTGACGGGATGCCTTAGAAGGAATGGTCAACGGAAAGAATGTTAGAGGCAGAAAAAAGACATCAAATGATAGACAGAAAGTTTTGTATGTAGATACAAAAATTAAGGCTAAGTTAAGAAAGAGTGGGTGAAATTTTCGAGTGGAGAGAGCTGAGTAGCTAAAGTAAAAATACAGAATAATTTAACAGAGGAATTCACTGTGAATAAAGACCTTAAGCAGGGATGCAGTACGTCACCAATTCTTTTTAACATTTATTTAGACCAGGCTCTTAACTTATGGTATAAAAATGGTATTCCTATAGGAGGAAAAGTACTGCATTCATTGTTGTTTGCAGATGATCAAATAATTTTTGCAAGGGATGAAGATGATATGAAATATATGATAAATAAACTAGTGGAAGAATATAAAAAATGGGAACTGAATATAAATTTACAGAAAACAATATATATGTTCGGGAAAGGATGTGGATGGCCTCATACTTGAAACAGGGGAAAATAAAAAAAAATGTGAATTTTTTAAATATCTTGGGTCAATAATTACAAGTTTAGGTACCTGTGAGAGGGATGTACAGACTAAAATTGCAATGGTAAAAAATGCAGCTAAGACATTACATGGAATAATTTGTAAAACAATATTACAAAGGAAACTAAAATGAAAATTTATAAGAGCATAATACAGAATATTTTGTCATATGGAAGTAAAACTTGGTCTTTGACGGAATTACAAAAGAATAAAATTTGAACAATTGAATTTGATTATTTTAGAAGAAGCCTTGAGAAAACAAGACAGGATAAAAGAAGAAATGAATTCCTTTGGATAGAAATGAAAGTCACATCTGTTGTTAAGAGGATTGAAAATCAAACGCTTAAATGGTATGGCCATGTACAAAGAATGGAAAATGAAAGAAGGCTAAAAAAAAGTATATACCAATGGTCACCCGTGAAAGAAATAAACGTGGCAGACCAAGATGGAAATGGAAAACCTATGTCAGAACCATAATGGATGATAGGAATTTGGAAGAGGGAGATTGGAATGATAGAGATAAATGGAAACTGAAGACGGCAAACCTATAAGTGGGGGAAAGCCGAAGAAGAAGAAGAAGAAGAAGAAGAAGAAGAAGAAGAAAGCTGAGTTTGCAGTGAAAGACCTGCTCTTGGGCAAAACACTGTATAAATTAAATTCAGAATCCACCGGATGTCATTACACTATGAATGGAGTTCGGATTTAAGTAATTCGAGAAATAGTCCAGAAAATATTTAGGTGATATGAAACGACAAATAGGCTTTAGAGACAATATAAAATTGCGTATACCTCTAGGGATGCTACATATGCCTTTTCTCCAGCTCAGACAAGCGTTCGCATCAGGTTCCAGTTCAAAATTCCAATTAATATTTGATCGTGATGTGGAGTATCTAAAGTAATTGCCAGGCACTTGACTTGCTGTGGGATGAGGCCCCCCGGCTTCCAGTAATGCCACTTTCCATCGTTCTGGAGCCGTAGCCAGTCTTCCAGTGACAATTGAACCACCAGTACCCGATCCAACTACTACAAAATCCACTAATTCCTGTAAGACACAAAATAATATTGTCAAATACAGTACAGTAGTCAATTAAAATTAAGGCATGGGTGTATAAATCGTTACAACAGTATTTTGCGATGCTAGGTTGGGAAGTGGTTTTTACAGAAGTGAAGAAAATGTTTAAAAACCGAGCGATAGCGATAATAATAATAATAATAATAATAATAATAATAATAATAATAATAATAATAATAATAATAATAATAATAATAATAATAATAATACAAGCATTGCTTTGTAGAGAACAAAAATAAAATCAACATCATAATAGTACATTCACGAATTTAGGTCATTTGTTGACCTGTTTTGGCCTCAAGAGAAACACCTTTCAAAAGTCTTTTGACTGGATGTTCTGTAAAACACTTCACAAATGTGCGTTATACATTATTTTTTGCGGGATGGCGTTATCGAAATAGTAAATAATATATTTGTTGGAAATATTTGCGTTCATTATAAACAAGTGACTAACGTTAACATTGTGGACAATGTTTATTAGTTGAAACTACTGCAGGCCGTGATACCAATCAGTTATATAATGGCGGCAAGTACGTATTGATTGTTTTATGTTGTTTCAAATAAAGTTATTTAAAATGTAGTGATTTGTTTCGTATAATGTATATTAACACTAACGTTTGGATATATTTGTGTGTGTATATATATATATATATATATATTGTACGTAGTATACGTAGAGGGCAGTGGTTTTACTTATCACACGTGGTTTGTAACGTGTAATACAATAAAACTTGTTCAAAGCGGATTCGCATGGGGCCAATTTTTTTCCACATTAGACACCATTCCGCACTATAAAAAATAAAACAAATATTAACCAATCTTAGATTATAGAGCACCGTATATGTCTTTTTTATGTATCTTGGATTAATTGTAGTTCCGCTGCCGTTGGAAAGTGAAGTATAGTATATATGAGCGACTTCGACGGTAACGCTTGAAAAAAACAGTCCCGATTCGCCAGCGTTAAAAATGTCTCTTAGGCGCATATCCTGAAATTAAAGTATGCAGTTTCGGTTTTCACTCACTAACCATAATTTCGTCCACATCCTTTGATTCCCCGCAAATTTCATTCCACACTATATTGTGTCATATTTAAAACTGTCCGCAACCTACCTGAAGATGCCTTGAAATCGTTATTCCCTAGGGATATAGCAACAGGTAAAGCTTGACTTTGGAACATCGGTTCGGAAATTTGGAGATTATTTATCATGGACTTGTAAACCACTCTCACAACTCGTTGATTTTTCTCTCTTCATTTGATCATTTCCTTGCATCCATTAATTCATTTTTATTTTGTGTTTTAAAATCTCATTAATTTTTGCACATTTAAATTTAGTTATTATTTCGCGTACTGAGAGTGTTTGTTTTTCTTTATCTTCAATTACTTTTCATTTTCGTTTAATGACAGTGATACATACGATTTAGCCATATTTATTCCGTAAATTCAGAACGCTACCTGTGAAAGATACGTACACAATCGGTCTCAGATCTTAACTAATTTAAGAGTTTACAGTGCACTGATTATTTATAGGACAGATGCTACACACTAAATATTTGTTAAACGAATCTGTATTTCACAAAACTGGTGTGCAGTGAGGCCGAAAGGAAATTTTAGATACGGGTACAAACCCTACTTCGCCCAGCGCGCTGGCAGCAATCATCACTTATTGTTAATTAGCCTAACGGGAATTCAATGAAGTGGAAACTAATTTATTTCTCTTTCTAGCTATCTGCCTTACTTACTTACTTACTTACTTACTTACTTACTCACTGGCACTATCGAACCCGTAGGTTCATGGCCGCGAGGACATGAGCTCTCCATACATCCCTATCCTGAGCTAATCCTTTCAAATCATTCCCTGTATAATCTACTTCTCTCAAATCATAGTTAATGTTATTCCCCCACCTTATTCTTGGTCTACCAACTGGGCGTTTTCCCTCTGGCTTTCCTACAAGAAGCTTCCATGCAAGTCTTTCATTCCCCATACTTGCATCATGTCCTACCCATCGCAGTTTATGAGACTTAACTGTTCTTATTATATCTGGCTTCCTATAAAGACCATGTAGTTCATTGTTATGTAGTCTTCTCCATTCACCTGTCTGTTCATCTCTCTTTGGTCCAAAAATTTTCCTAAGTACTTTATTCTCAAATACCTGTAATCTCCTTTCCTCCCTTAAAGTAAGAGTCCATGTTTCGCACCCATATAATATTACTGGTAGAATAATAGTTTTATATATTTTCAGTTTAACGTTTTTTGAAAGGAGTTGGGACATCAAGAGTCTCTGCAATGCATAATAGCACGCATTTCCAGAATTGAGCCTATGTTTAATTTCTTTGTGCATCTCATTCTTATTTGTGATTATTGTTCCTAGGTATTTGCATTCAGCCACTTCCTCAAAATTTCCCTCATTTGTCATTAGCTGTCCATTTCCATTATTTAATGAATTTCTACGTGTGACCATGTATTTAGTTTTATTGATATTTACTTCCGGTCCTAATGTCTTAGTGTTACTCATTAGTGTGAACATGTTGTCCTTTAGTATCTCCT
Source organism: Diploptera punctata (assembly GCA_030220185.1). Lineage (NCBI taxonomy): Eukaryota > Metazoa > Arthropoda > Insecta > Blattodea > Blaberidae > Diploptera > Diploptera punctata. The sequence goes on from JASPKZ010001229.1 coordinate 1,739,823, forward strand.
CGCTATCGGCCAATAGTACTACATCATCAGCATAAACTAAGCTTATCAATACCATTGATTTTAAGTCTTCCTCATTCTCTAAAGATTTAATGGCATGCTCTTGTACAAAATTAAATAGTAGAGGAGATAGTGCATCTCCTTGCTTCAATCCATCTATCCGCCTTATAAACATTTTTTCATGAATTGTGTAGAAAAATCCTTCCGTTTCCTCGTTGGAGAGTTTCCGTTTTATACAAAATAGATACACATAAAATTACTATTATTTTGCTGGGACCAATACATTTGTTCACATTGGACAGATTTCCGCATTATTCACGTTCCGGATTAAACACGTTTCACTGTATTACAGTAAGCTTACAGTTATTTAGGTTGGGAACCCCGAAATGTAGGAAGTTGAACTTTCAATCATGGTCGCCATTGCTGTAAGTACGACAAAACGCACATATTTATATTAATGAATAAATGCTGAAATTTTTATTTATGAGGATTAATGCCAGAATCTAGTGAAATCACTAATAAATTATAATTATTTAGAAATCGAAAGTCAGTTATGCTGTTATTGTTGTGATATGGGAACTAGTATCATCATCATCATCATCATCATCATCATCATCATCATCATCAACAATCACGGATTAAACCCATGTGGCTTGTTCTGGTCACATAGATTCTCAAAAAGCTGAAACCATCTCTTTTTCGTTCTACCAACATTCCTGTCTTCTTTTGGTCTGTAATTAAGTACAATTTTTGGCATGCGTTCATCTTTCATTCTTTGAACATGTTCTTTTCAGGTTTTTTTAGATTCTTTTATTTTAGCTAAAAGTTTTAAAATATTTATCTCATTTCTAATATCTTCACTTCTTCTTTTAACTAGAAGTTTGCAGTCAACCACACATCTCAGAAATTGGTATTATTATTATTATTATTATTATTATTATTATTATCTTCATCGTCATTTAAATATGGAATGCGATTGTGTGGATAAAGGCTATAAACCAAGGCAGTTTCATTATTTCATTGGAAATGGAAGGAGGGGATTTATGACATACATACATACATACATACATTCATACATACATACGATATAAATAAAATCTGTGTGTGTGTGTGTGTGTGCGCGTGCGTGTGCGCTCTAATTTAATCTACCAATAATAAGTTTAATAACTCAATCTATATAAGAAAAACAAAGTTACCAAATGGAAGTGGAACTTCAAATTTTTTATGTTGGTGTTATTGAACTCTCATGTTGAAGTAGCTGGTAATCAAAACGGTGTTCATAGAGTAACAAAAAGTTGAATACTATTATTTTTTTAAATGCCCCAGGTTGTCATTTCTGGTGTTTTCTCCTGGCATGGCGTACTTGTAACCAACTTCTGAGGTTGGGGCGCCTGGAAGGCGGGGTTACGCTGCCCCGATGATATGAGAATTGATGATTATAGTAATGATGCGCCAGGAGAGGCCTTAAACTAATGAGGCGAATATGGTATTGATGATAATGATGGCCAGATGGTATTCGGGAACCGTTTGGGATTTAATGTTTCCTAATATCTATCTTACACGTGAGGAGAAAAACTTCATCCAGGAAACTTGTCCCGACCTGGGATCGAACCCGGGCCCTCTGCATGACAAGGCAGCATGATACCTCCAGACCACAGCGGTGGACTAATTGGATTTCCGAATTTAAGGTTGGGGTGTAAAAAACCAGAAATTCACTTATGTAATTGAAGACGATTTTAATGCATTTAATATTATTAGCTGTTTGTAACATTAATCCACGGAAAATATTTACCGTGAAATTATTATAAAAATATAATATGAATTGAAGGAATGAAAGTATTCACTTACGTTATATCTGTGTGCCATTTTCAATTTCCATAGAATAACTCTAATGTAGAGTTTCTTTTTTACGCAGTTAAACACATTTTAAAATGGGTAAAGTAATGTATAAAAAGCTTAAAGCTAATCTAAATTAATTAAATTATTCTAACCTCTAACAATATGAGGTTAAGCACATTTTAAAAACGTATAAAGTACATGTATAATAACCTAAAAGCTAAACTAAATTAATTCAACTACTCTAACCTGTAAAATACGAGGTTAGATCCGGTCATAAATCTTTGTCACGGACAGAGAAGCACTGTTATTGACAGAGTTGTGTTGTTGAAACTAGTTATTATCGACAGACATACGTTGTTATCGACAGAGATTATATAATCATAGTTATTAGTATAGTTATGACACGCTGTTATCAATAGAGCATTGTAACCTAAGTTATTAGTGAGGTAATGACTCGCTGTTATCGACAGAACTGTTGAAACCGCAGTTATTATTTTTGTTATGACTCGCTGTTATCGACAGATCTGTTGAAACCATAGTTATTATATTTGTTATGACACGCTGTTATCAATAGAGCATTGTAACCTAAGTTATTAGTGAGGTTATGACTCGCCGTTATCGATAGAACTGTTGAAACCATAGTTATTATTTTTGTTATGACTCGCTGTTATCGACAGAGATGTTGAAACCATAGTTATTAGTGTTGTTATGACATCCATGTTATATAATTGCAAATATATTACAGTGGTCATGACAACAAATAGTCTCATTTTTTTCCTATTTACAAGTAAAATGAGGCTAAATACATTTAAAATATCGTTTTTATGAATATTTGTTATATTAAAGTAGTGTTTAAGTTGGTAAATACATTTATCAATAGCTACACCTGCCCCGAATTTAATTTTTTACTGACGGTAATGTCATCAGCAACCAATATAGAAAGACGCACAATAACAAAAAAAAATCACTACTCGAAACCGGCTTCTTTGTAGAAAACTACCGAGCAGGATGAAAGCGTCACAGTAGATATTCGAAAATATTTCCAGTACAGCCCAACTAATAATAAGTCCTTTTGTCGTGCCAGGTATTTCAAAATCAACTGATCACGATGTGGTGCATTAGGAGTTGCTTATTTTTAGTTGGCACACAAATTGGAACTAAACGACTTGTTTGCGGCTTACAAGTTCCTTATTGACATTCTGTCTAGGCCTAACGAAAATAAAAGCATAGACTTTCATTTGTAGCCATCCCAAACTTTGTATGTTGCAACCTCATATTATCATTCATCAAATATTTTGACTTATTACATTTTATTTTTATTTTTCCGGTATATATATACGATTAAGAAAGTTTTCTTAGATTTTCCGCGTCATGGATTCAAGGTCGGCCTCTGGCCACTGATTCCGACGTTCCGGATTACTTGATAATAGTATATGGGTTCATGCTGAAACCTCGGAATCGGTGGTTAGAGGCCGACCTTTAATCGATGACGGAGATAATCCAAGAAAACTTTCTTAATCATACTTACAATCGCGAAAATCTACAATATAACACACACAAATATATGTATATATGTTTATGTGTGTGTGTGTGTAATATCCTAATAGTAACCAATAACATTTAGAAAATGTATTATCATTCACTAGAACAACATAAATATTGCGCGGCTTTGGTATAAAATTAAATACTCTCATATATAGAACATTTTTAAAAAGTTATATTAATTGCCTTTACCTCATCAGCAAGTTGATTTTGACTCCGATCACTTCCTTGTAGCGTATCCACCAAGTCACATTCGTGTTCCAAAATATCTTCAACAATATGCATGAAATTTCCAGGTTTGTCATAATCTCGACCACAAGTAATGGGCAGAGACGATTTTTCATTCTGAGCTTTGTAACATTTAGGAAACTGCAACCGTTTTTCAATGAAATCAAGTATAAATTTATTTTGAGAATTGCAAATTGGTGTATTCATCTGAAGTAAAGCGCATAATGACGAGAAATACCTGAAACATACACAAAAATCTTAAATCTATGCATAAAAGTGTTGAGAAATATGTACCCAATCATTTGGTACGAGGGTTGTGAATACAATAGTGTAACATAATCGGGACAATGTTATTGACATAAATTCAATCTCAGGCAGTGTTTGGGCATCAATTTGAAGTAATCAATTGAAGCATCAATTTGATGTATTTGCGAAAAACAATATAAGCATAATATTAATAGATTCCGGGCTATGTGGCCCTGGTCTGTAACTTTCTTCCAGACTTTTCTCCCTCAACTGCAGACAGCATCTTCAGTGCCGAGTGCTTCTGGGTGATGTTCCCTTGTTTTAGACTCGACTGTGAGACTACGACAAGGGAATACCACCTAGAAGCACTCGCCAGTGAAGATGCCTTCTGCAGTTGAGGGAGAAAAGTCTGGAAGAAAGTTATAGACCACGGCCACGTAGCCCGTATTCTATTAATATTATGATTACCGGGCGTGAAAGTCTGCATTCCACAACAATAGAAGCAGTTGATGCAGCAGTCTTGTTTTCTATATCAGACGTCGGCAACATGTTTTATAATACCCTATTGTATGTTAACGAAGGTAGAACAGCGATTGGAATCAGAAACATGTGAACCTAATAAACATATCATCAGGACTTACAGAAAGCTACTGGGAATCATTATTACCATATTGAATTCTTGCAAGGTATCATGTTTGGTATACAGTACCCAAAGTTATCATACTTTCCTTGAGAATCATTTGTATCTATCTTTTATGGGGGAAACGTACACGTTTCTTCTAAGATGATCCAGTTGCATCTTATGTGAAAATTCGTGTTGCCATGTAGCGGGAGATTCTAAAACTGATTTGCGTAGGTGGTTATTGGGAAATATTGGAACATTAATCATATTTTCCTGAATTGAGCCTTTAGGCTTCGATTTATTCCCAAGGTTTAAAAACAAAACTCTCAGAAGCATCATGTTTCTTGATATTCCATAAGTGCTTCAGCCAATAGGATGCTTCATAATTATGAACAACAAAGACATCCTTGCCGTTGGCATCGTATATATGCCTCAAATTTGGGAGAACGACGCTGGTGATTATATTAATAGATATAAGTTTTCTTAACACTTCAATACAGCATTTTCAATATCGTTGTTGCCTCAACTTTATTTACAATCTTTATGTGTGAAACATAAAAAAATATAAAAATATATGGGACGTTAAAAAATCTTTACCTAATTCAGTAATGAAAATATCTTCAACGTTGAATATAATAACAATTTTGATTAAATACATCATCTTTTAAAGATTTTTTCCAGTGATACCTTCGTTAACATCTTTTAGCTACCATTTTAACTCTTGACATCTTATAATAGATCTTCTTCAGGCTTCCTCTTAATTAAAAAAAAAAACCTTAAAAACTGTTTTAAAGAAATAATTGTAACAGAACATATGTCCAAAAAAGGCATTTCTTGTACAATTAATTCTGAAAATTAAAATGCAGGATGTTAGAAAATATTTAGCTGTTTTTACTGGAAATATGGGCACATTCGTCATTCTGTACTCAAAAAGCTTAATAAAATATGTAGTTACCGCTGAATTGCTCGGGTTGAATGCCAGATAAAGAAAATATGATTTTTTTTTTACTTACTCAAAGTTTTATAAAAGAATATCAGACAAATTGCTGGGGAAATGTAGGTCTAAGTTCACGGCTAGCAACCCTACATCCTCCTTTTACCACTGGTAAAAATGACAGAACCTTGCACTAAAATCTAGAATACCCGATAATGAGCTGTTTTCCTTTAAATGAAAAATATATATGCGAAGTATAAAGTATTATTTATTCCGACTGCGTTGCCGTCATAATGTGTTTTTATAGCGATCAGTGATATATAAATACAAAATATTTTAAATTATTTCCCATAAAAATAGCGATGTGTAAAAAAATCATACTCTTTATACACTAAATAACACTTTTACCATAAACTATATTTTAAAGCTTTAAATAATAATAATAATAATAGTTTTATTTTACCTGGCATAGTTAAGGCCTTAAAACTTTGCCTACTACTGAACCAGGTTAGAAAGAAAATTACAATAATTAGACATTAAACATAGGCTCAATTCTGGAAATGCATGCTATTATGCATTGCAGAGACTTTTGATGTCCCAACTCCTTTCAAAAAACGTTAAGCTGAAAATATATAAAACTATTATTCTACCAGTTATATTATATGGGTGCGAAACATGGACTCTTACTTTAAGGGAGGAAAGGAGATTACGAGTATTTGAGAATAAAGTTCTTAGGAAAATTTTTGGACCAAAGAGAGATGAACAGACAGGTGAATGGAGAAGACTACATAACAATGAACTACATGGTCTTTATAGGAAGCCAGATATAATAAGAACAGTCAAGTCCCGTAGACTGCGATGGGCAGGACATGTTGCGCGTATGGGGAATGAAAGACGTGCATGGAAACTTCTTGTAGGAAAGCCAGAAGGAAAACGCCCAGTTGGTAGGCCAAGAATGAGGTGGGAGAACAACATTAACTATGATTTGAGGGAAGTAGATTATACATTGAATGATTGGAAAGCATTAGCTCAGGATAGGGATGTATGGAGAGCTTATGTCCGCGCGGCCATGAACCTACGGGTTCGATAGTGCCAGTGAGTAAGTAAGTAAGTAAGACATTCCATAAATTACATAAACGTAAATGGTTACGATATATTTTGATTTACCGTAGATTTAACGAATAAAGTACAAAATATACAAGATAGAAAAATGAAAAGAAAATTACTAATGATATAGGATAAATTTAATTCTGAAGAAATAATTATTTAACAACAATTTCAATTATAAAAATTGTTGCACCTTGTATAACACAGTCCTTCTAAACTATAATATTTTCTGTCATAATCTTCGTTATATCATTAAAATTCGAAGCTTTCCGAAGACTTGCTTCATCGTCAGGAATTTTCTTGATACTGAAATTATTTATATTTGTATACAGTTGAGGCCTTGTTAAGTTATTTTCATTTAATAAATTAATATTTTGTGCATCCTTGATAATTGTATTATAGTTGAGGGCGACTGTGTAATATAAGGTACAAAAAGTTTATAATTTTCAACGGTGTTCAAACATGATTATTAGAAATATAGATTTAACAAGAAGTACGAGTAATTGTGTGACAGAGGTAGAAGAAGAGGTTCTGTATGATGATGATGTTGATGATGATAATAATAATAATAATAATAATAATATATTACTATTATTATTATTATTATTATTATTATTATTATTATTATTATTATTATTACTTCAAATGAATTAAACTATTGAGCTCCATTAATGCTCTCCCAGCTATAATTTTTGTTTCATCCAAACATGACATACTGCAATTAATTAAAAATTAAGATCAAGTTCTTTAACGAGAAAATCGGATTATTTGGTACAGGAGTTCACCTGAAACGTAAATTAAACCTCCTTCTGATTCTAGTAACCGCCATGTATAGTTTGTGTCAATGTAGGCCTATGCCATACAATTTAATCATCATCATCATCATCATAGTACATTCACGAATTTAGGCCATTTACTGACCTGTTTCGGCCTCAAGAGAAACACCATCCAAAAGTCTTTTGAGTGGACGTCCTGGTCTTCTTCTTCCTGCAGGTTGATATCTTAACATTCTGTGATCTTCCATTCGATGAACATGTTGTATCCTTCTTGACTTATAATCAGAAATTTTGTTTTCTAAAGATTCCATGTGTAATTCTTCTAAGATGTCTTCTTTTTTTGTGTGATCTAGTAGTGTGTATCCTGCAGTCCTCCGAAGGTATATCATTTCAGCAGATCTAAGTCTCTGTATATCCTTCTGTTTTAACGTCCTTACTTCGCTACCATACAAAAGAGTTGGAAGAGCCAGTGTTTTATACACTTTTAATCTTGAATGCTTTTGGACTAACTGTGGCTTGAAGATAGAATTTATTAACCCCAAAATTCTTAAAAATTTAGATATTTTTGCATTTACATCCTTTTCTTCTTCATATGAGATATTGCATCCTAGATATGTAAAATTATTCACCTGCTCCAAAATTTTATTGTCCAGTACAATTTTACTTCCGACAAGATCTACACCTTGAAATGCCATAATTTTTGTTTTTTCTGTAGATATCTTCAAACCATATTCTTCTGTAATTTTGTTAAGTTCATACAGACCTTTCTGTAGATTATCTTCGGAATTTGCTATTATTATTTGGTCATCTGCAAACAGTATGGTGTTTAATTTTCTATTTTCTGATATTCTTATTCCAAATTAATATTTTTTGTTCCAGCAACATATTACTTCATTGATATAAATTGCAAATAGTGTTGGGGATAGGGGGCAGCCTTGTCTCACACCACGATTTATAATTCCTTCTTCAGAAAATCTGTTATTTAATTTAATCTTTATGGTGTTGTCTTTGTAAATATTTTGTATGTTCTGCCGAAGTAAACGTACAATTTAATTAATCGTTAAATTATGAATGCACCCTATAAGTTATTTTAGTTTAATTTATCAGATATTTTAATAAAATAATGGAAAAATGGATCGGTAGATATTGTTTTAATGGATGGAAAATTATAAAAATATTTAAATGGGTATATAACTCGTCAATATACATTATTTATTTTCACTGCGGTCAGAACATTTTAAATAAGCTGGCATCAAAAATGTAGTTTGTTAAGTTTAACCCATTCGCATTCAGCTTTAAATGCTCAATGCATTTCCCCAGAAACCGGATTTAAGTCACCGTAAATTATATTGTCTATTTTCAGGCATTCAAAACAAACAAAATATAACGGTACTTTAGATCACAATAAGGAATGCGTTTTACATTGCTCTACTATTCACAAATGCTAATAACATATTAAAAGGTTACCCTGCTAAGGGATGTACAAAATATTGCAAAATACATAACAGCAGAGTTAAGCGAGTGTACCTCGTCTTCTGAGATGGTGGCCATTTAAATGCCGGCGAGTCTACCTCGTCTTTTGAGGCGAATGGGTTAACAAAATAAATGTATATTCCGTAAACCAACAAATAGTTCCATAAATTTGACGTGCTGAGGAATTCGCGTTGTTTACTCAGTTCCAATGTGGCGAACTTCTTTTTTATTTTCCATAAGAACGATTTAAAGTTTAGAACGAACATGGAATAAAGCGTTTGTAGTGATGATTGAACTTCATAGTATTAAGAGATTGTAGAAATTGCGGAAAAACATGTATGTTAGTTATATAAATTATTCTTAAATGCATTTTACATGAAAAAAAAACGAGAAATATCTAAATAATGTAAATATAACACTCTAGTTCTAACTTCGCGAAATGTATTGGAAGTTGTCAGGTGTCATCAGGAAAGTGGTTTCTGTGGATGAAGCCCGCATACTGCCTGAAATAACGATGGAAAATCAGAAAATCCTATGCATCTGAATGATTATTTAAATCGTGGGAACAAATAAAAGTTACAAGTATTTATTTCAGGAGAATTACGAACATTTTCAATATTTCACCAACATTGTAGCCACTACTTTCACTATATTGCACCATACAATGCCATGCAAGAATAGAGATGGATCTTTCTAGGAAAAAATGTGAACGTTTCGTCCACATGCAAAATCAAACGATGCTCAAGGAAACGGCTGACTATTCTAATTTGAGGTATTCCTAATTATCATCATCATCATCATCATCATTCATCATCATCATCATCATCATCATCATTCACATCATAGGACATTCACGGGAAGTTAGGCTATTTGTTGACCTGTTCCGGCCTCAAGAGAAACACCATTCAGAAGTCTTTTGAGTGGACGACCTGGTCTTCTTCTTCCTGCAGGCGGATAGCTTAACATTTGTTGACGTCACCTGGGATCTTCCAGCGCGATGAACATGTTTGCATCCATCTTGGTTTATAATCAGTAATTTTGTTTTCTGAGGTTCCCTGTGTAATGCTTCTAATATGTCTTCTTTTTTTTTTTGTGAATCTAGGAGGGTGTATCCTGCAGTCCGCCCGGAAGTATCGCAGGTCAGCAGAGCTAAGGCTATGTATATCCTTCTGTTTCAACGTCCTTACTTCGCTACCATACAAAAGAGTTGGAAGAGCCAGTGTTTTATACACTTTTAGTCTTGAATGTTTTTGAACTAACTGTAGCTTGAAGATAGAATTTATTAACCCTAAAATTCTTAAAAATTTAGATTTTTTTGCATTTACATCCTTTTCTTCTTCATATGAGATATTGCATCCTAGATATGTAAAATTACTCACGTGCTCCAAAATGTTATTGTCAAGTACACTTTTACTTCTGACAGGATCTACACCTTGAAATGCCATAATTTTTTATATTCCTAATATAATAATGAAATCCAACAGTCATTATGGCCATGAGTCGTAGTCACAGTCTTCATGTAAAGCCTTGATGACATCCCCATGGGTTTGTTTGTCGTAGGCCATTTGTATCTTAGATTTCGATCGAGAATACTATGCAATCATATCACCAACATTTTTTGCCTCTGGTCCCTGAGGGTCGCCGGTTCAAACCCGGCAGGGTAGATGGATTTTTTTAGGACGGAAAAATTCCAGGAGCAAGACTTCCGGGAGGGATTTTAAGCCGTGGGTCCCGAGTCGGACATTTTCAGGCTCCTAAAAGTTCCTTAATCCTGAATGAAAATACCTGTAAGTAAAATTTACCGACCTCATCATCCTAGTATTACCTTAGTTGCCTGCTAGATATCTCATTGGGTCGGTATGTTGACCGCATACCATTCATGACAAATGTGGGCAAATATGCGTAACTGAATTATGTTTGTCTAGTAACTCCAACAAAGGCCATGGCTATAGCTCAACACTGGGCTACGCTATTATAGATATATAGATGCCACCTACATATATTAAGACAAAAAATAAATAAACGCAAGAGCACAATTTATTATCATAGTATATAAATAATAACCTGAGAGGGGAAAAAAAAGAATATATATATAGTCCACCGCTGTGGTCTCGAAGTAGCGTGCTGCCTTGTCACGCAGCGGGCCCGGCTTCGATCCCCGGTCGGGACAGTTTTTCTGGGTGAGGTTTTTATCGGGGTTTTTCCTCACCTATAAGACAAATGTCAGGAAAACGTTAAGGCCCAAACAGTCCCCGAAATTATATGGCCATCACCATCCTTATCATCATCAACATCATCCTTCACCAGCGTGGAAAGCAACGGGAAGCTACCACACCTAAAATTCCCTAGTAGAGCTGCAAGCATAACATGAAAATGCTATGATTGCAGTGAATGACCTGCACTCGGGCAGAATTAATATGGATGGATGTGTGTGTGTGGTATATATATATATATATATATATATATATATATATATATATATACACATATGTATGTGTGTGTATTGATTTTTTACTGTAGAGAGCCTTGAAATTAAATGAGAAATTGAACTAAAAGGAACCTATATTCAGCATATTTGTAATCTAATATATAAGAATTGTTTGTTTGTTGGTTGGTTTGTTTGTTCGTACTTTATGCGCAGCCATACCGTTGATCCGAATGTGATGGTGCTTTTTGCAAAATGTTCAGGAGATTCCCGGGATGAACATAGGCTATAAGAGAATTGTGATACTAAACTCCTATGCCCTTAAAAATCACCCTTTGTAGTGAAAAACGTAAAAAAAAAAGTAGCTCTTTGGACGCTTAAATGGCTTACGCTGTCTAAACCGTAACAAATACGCAAAATTAATGTACACAGAATTGAATATCTCGAAAAGTTCTAAAAAAATGTCCGCGACAGCATATGTTTATCCTTACGGATAACTCACAATAACCATTTTTGTCTTTCATTGATGACAAGAAGATCGAGACAAGTCCATAGATTCCTGTGCAAGCATAGCAGCACATGGTGGGTATTCTTTTACGGATAACTCACAATAACGAATTTTGCCAAGAAGATCGAGATAAGTAGATTACCGGGCAACACCGGGTAATCAACACGGGGAATCTTAAAATAATTACGACATACATTTATAATTATTTTTTATCCTACTTATTCAACTAATCATAAGACGTACATCAATTTTTGTCTTTCAGCTCATTTACGTCAAGAAGATCGGGATGAGTAGATTCCCGGACAACGCCGGGTAAACAGCATGGGGTATCTAAAAATAATTACCATATACATTTTTCTTATAACTTATTTAACTAAATATAAAACCCATTGATTTTCGTATTTCAGCTCATTTATGCCAAGAAGATCGGGATAAGTAGATTCCCGGACAAGACCGGGTAATCAGCACGTGATATCTAAAAAATATAAATTTATAATTATTTTTCCTTTCACTTTTTCAACTAAACATAAAAGCACATTAATGTTCATTTATTTAGGCGTAGCAGCGCACGCCGGGTATTAGCTAGTGTAAAATATGAATTAGTGATTGTTCATACAGTGTAGCCACAAACAAGTGAGTGCTAAACTAATCTGGTGTACCAACTCTGTCATTTTCTCACCCTAACTTGGCCAATGTAACAGTATGTTTCCCACCTAATTCTAACTTCCCCACTCTCTCACCCCTTCTTGCCCACTAATGCAGGTGGACTCTTGAAATAGAATCCCCTTTTAATATGAGGTAACATATTTGCAATTGGCTCTAGCGGGATCATGTATTATCGCATTGCCCAACATGACGCTAGCAGTCACTTGTTCTCCGATCGAATATTCACAGGTAGCAGGGTGGCATAAAATAGCCTTCGGTAGCTTTTATATCAATGCAGAATGTCTTAGGTCCGATTTCACCAACTGAGGTAACTGTATTACGCCAGTTTTCCCCGTGTGCAATGCATAGCTTAAACTTGCGTAATGCAGTTGCCTCTGTTTGTGAAACCGGCCCTTAGACCACCTGTATTTTGATAGCTGTTCTATCAATGAAGACACGTCTTAGGCGGTATAGAACATGTCCACATCAACTGTTGACATAGACAATAACACTCGCTGCATCAAATGTTTATGTTTTAGACAATGACACTGCTCCAACTGATGTCAAACTACTCCCTGACATTAAGCATTGCCCTTAAAATGTTTCTGCTATTTTATTTACAACATGTATATACGGTTCGATAAACTCTACTGACACATTATACAGACAACAGTATTGTGCTTACGTGCAATAAATTAATATGCTTACTCTAAATTACGAAAATTATCAACAGTTTTATTACCTTCTAAACTGACGACGTATGCATACATTTTACATAATCCGAGTCAACATAGTATATTTTGCATAAACAATTCTGTATTTTTATTATTGTTTTTTTAACCGGTGAACTGTTCCTTTATTTATATAGAAGCGAGTGTCTGTATGTTTGTGATTTATAGACCTCACCCTTATCCTAAATTTGGTATGATATTAGATCCCACAATCCGTCTTGAGACTCATAGTGGCCAACCTGAGGAAGTTGACTTTGAAAAGAAAGCCATATAGCCTATGTGCCAACAGTTGAATATTACAATGAATTTTGGTTTAGAACCAATCACAGTCGTTTTTCACCTCGATATTAACAGTTTAATTTTATCACATTAAAATCAAGCTCCTCCTTTTTAACATTCTGAATAAGTCAGAGCATTATTTTGCAGTGACAGACTCTCTAAGAAATACGGCAACCAGATTGTATATATAGTGCACGAATGTAACCAGATACTGCTTGCGGGATATAATAGAAAATATAATAGAAAACATTCGCAGTAATTGATTATACCACAATAAAAAGAAACCAGTTTGCACTTTCTTAAACGTATTACTTACCAGGATTTTACTTTCTAGAAAAATATAATTTACATCATAGGACATCATAAATTAATTAATAATCTGTAATGTTGATTATAAATAGTTTGATGTGTTTCATTTTTTCTCCACTTGGGTGCATTCTTACAATATTCCGATCCTTTGACAATAAATGATATGATCTGGTTGCAGTGAAGGACAAATTAAGCATAACAAACGTTTCTCATTTGTTTTGAAACATCGTCGTTTACATTAAATATATAAATATTTTAAAATGACTATAATTAAGTAATGATTTGTGAGTAAAGAGCTTAATTTTATTCGTTAAATAGTCTTAAGAAACGCCACTCTTGATTTCCAAATTCTCTAGATAAATTCACTGCTCCCTTAGTGAGTCGTGAATTTATCGGTAATTGGAAATCACTCGTGGCATTACTTACGATACATACCAATTAGAGAGTATAACTGTTATAGGATTGATTATCGGGGCAAGACTACTATACCAGAATTCTTATCTACATTTAGGCATTTCTTAGACTTTGACAGAGTGTATCTTTCTAAAATTTCCATCGCTGCCATTAGAGGATCAATTTCAATTTTAAGAAACCATCTTTACAAAATGTCTACTTTATAGAATATACTTCAATTACAATTAGAAGTTTTTAATCTATTTACAAAATGTATTTGATCAATTTCGAAAATTAATTGCCTATATCACTTTGTCCTTGTAGCAATCCTCTAATGAGGAATGATTTATGTAATGAAAATAAATAAAAAATTACATACGTTTCCATGTATGGTTACTGTCTATTATTTACTCTAAAAACATTATATATAGGAGTTCGCATGAAACGAAAATTTTAATTTCGCTCCAGCGGTCACAATTTTCGAAGTTTCATAACGAAACTAATATGCTATTAAAATGATCCGAAGTAGCCTATGTATTAAAAAGTAATAGGCCGTTATAAGTGCGGGATTACTTGAAATATGAAATTAAAAATTAACTCCAGCAACCACCATGTTTGATACGCAAATTATGTCATACAATTTAATTAAGCTAATTCTTAAATTGACAATGTATCATATAAGGTGCATTAGTTTATTTAAGCCGCTCCACATTTTATCGATCTCTATGAAAATATGTACATAAAAGTTTTGGGTAGGGCTAACAACTTTCTGGCGAGCCAACGAAATACAAATTATAAATATATATTTAATTTATTCATGTGCAATAGAGCACGCCAGGCATTAGCTAGTACATTTATAAACTGTTCTATTTCCATTATTTAAATTTTAAACAATTGTATAAAATCGGAAAACCTACCAGTAAACACTTTTTTTTTTTTTTGCATTCATGAATATTTTCAATTTTACAAAATGTATATTCTTGTTATAAAATACTATTCGGTGAGTATGTTTAATACATTTACATATTTAAATAAATCTTATCTATTGAGTGATGTTTTTTTAAAACAACTCTAGTAATTTATAAAAAAGATATATATATATATATATATTATGGTATGATAAGAAAAATAAATGCCTGGACGGGATTCGAACCCGGATCTCTGAGTCTGTACCTCAGCGTGATATCCATTACACTACCAGGCGAATCCAATTCAAACACTTATTTTTCTTATATATGTATTATACTCTTCATTATTACTAGATGTCGCGAGAACACTGTCTTCACTGCCATCTAGTAGCTGACTATATCAAGTAAGCAAATTAAAGAGAATATTTATTTTACTTTATAGCAGTGACGCTTTATCGATGTTATAATTAAATCTTTAACATTGAGCAATGCAAGCTTAATATGGTATGATAAGAAAAATAAATGCCTTTATTATGCATTTATTTTTCTTATCATACCATATTAAGCTTGCATTGCTCAATGTTAAAGATTTAATTATAACATCGATAAAGCGTCACTGCTATAAAGTAAAATAAATATTCTCTTTAATTTGTTTACTTGATATAGTCAGCTACTAGATGGCAGTGAAGACAGTGTTCTCGCGACATCTAGTAATAATGAAGAGTATAATACATATATAAGAAAAATAAGTGTTTGAATTGGATTCGCCTGGTAGTGTAATGGATATCACGCTGAGGTACAGACTCAGAGATCCGGGTTCGAATCCCGTCCAGGCATTTATTTTTCTTATCATACCATATTAAGCGTGCATTGCTCAATGTTAAAGATTTAATTATAACATATATATATATATATATATATACACAGGCCTATATGGTTGTTTTAATATTTGATTAGACAATGTTATTGCCTAAACTGTAAAGCATGAAAATAAAAATGTTTACAGTATAATGTCCGTTAATTTCTAAAAAAAAGCGTCATAGCGATATAGAGCTAAAACCCCTTGTATTAATATCCGACTGCTGACCTCACATCCGCATGCGTTAAGCATATTCGTAGATGATGATCCAGCCAACATCACGGAAACATGTGGTCGATCAGCATATCGTGTCCACAACCATTATAATTTATTTTCTTAAACTGAAACCATTAGGGCCTACTTATTTTAGCTACCCAAATTGCTGACGATTCTGGGTGACCACCGGTTCCGTACACTATTCGAAGTTGCATGAGAATATTTTCTACCCTATGGTATGCCTAAGATTAGTCGGTAACGGCGCGGTACTGCTATTCTATAGATGTTTAAAAATTCTCATAAAATTACTGAATGTATTGGTTTTGACTTTAACTTTATAATGAATCATAGAAACCGGACACATCATGACAGTAGTCATTTTCTTTATTTTAGAACAGTGATAATGAAGAAAAAACGCACTGACGAGATAAGGAATTGAGTTAAAGAAAAACAGGATTCCTCTGTTATCTGGAAATATTTACACTTGAACATGTGCGGAATATTGTGAAACGTATTACCTCCTTTACATACAGTAGTCCGCCATGTCTTTGAAGCTAATAGAACTTAATAAATTCGATCAGGTGCCATTTCCGTAACCTACGAACCTGTGTTTTATTGTGGTTTTCTTTAAGTCGCAAGTTAAAATCTATCTAGAAACATGAATACCGAATGTCCATTAATTATAATGCTATACTATCATAAGTAATGCCACGAGTGATTTCCATGTTATCGATAAATTCACGACTCACGAAGAGAGGAGTGAATTTATCTAGAGAATTTGGAAATCAAGAGTGGCATTTGTTAGGACTATTTAACGAATAAAATTAAGCTGTTTACTCACAAATCATTATTGAACTATAGTTATTTTAAAATATTTATATATTTAATGTAAACGGCGATGTTTGAAAACAAATGAGAAACGATTGGTACGCTTCATCTGCTTCTTTTGTTTATCACTGCAATCAGATCATACTATTTATTGCCAAAGGAACGCAATATTGTAAGAATGCTCTCTAGGGGAGAAAAAATGAAACGCATCAAACTGTATATTAATTCATATCTGATGTCTTGTAATGTAAATATGACAATTATATTTTTCTGGATTATTGTCTGGGAAAAAATACATTTTAGAAAGCGCAAACAGTGGTTTATTTTTTTTTTTTTGTGGTGTAATCAATTGCTACAAATGTTTTTATATTAACTCCTGCATGCGCTGTGTATTTACATTCATGCACTAAATATACAGGGTGGACCGCTCGAATGGACCTAATTTCAATTGCTTGTTACTGGCAAACGGTTGAAGATAGAAACTTAAAACAACGTTCATATTACAGAAAAAATCACCAAGTTTTGATATCCAGATCACCACATCTCTATATGAGCCCCAGCAGTCACTGTGACGATATCAAAGCGATGAACAATTTCTTGCCAAGTACGTTGGAGTATGTCTTCTGGAATGTTCTCAATAGCCTCTATGATGCGCTCACGAAGATCACGAAGGTCTTTGACTGGGGTGGTGTAAACTTTATCTTTGACATAGCCCCAGAGAAAGAAATCCAGTGGTGTTAAATCGGGAGATCTCGGGGGCCACGCGATTGGTCCTCCCCTACCAATCCAACGGCCAGGGAAAATGGGAAAATGTTGTCCAAAGTCGTACGAACTTCATTGGACCAGTGGGGAGGAGCACCATCTTGCTGGAAAACGATGTTAGGCTGCAGTTGTTCAATTTGTGGAAAGAAGAACTGCTCCAGCATGTCAAGATATGTGGTACCACGAACAGTTTTCTCGGCGAAGAAAAACGGTCCAATGACCTTATTATGTGACAAACTGCACCAAACATTCATCTTCGGACTATCACGAACATGCTCTTGAATAGCGTGAGGATTCTCCGATCCCCAGATCCGCACATTATGCCGGTTTACCTTGCCTGACAAATGGAAAGTGGCTTCGTCCGAGAAGAAAATCTTGGTCATGAAGTCAGGATCAGCGCCGAGACGGTCCAGCATCGTATTGGCGAATTCCACTCGTTTCGGCATGTCATTCGGCTCCAGACGTTGCACTAACTGCACTTTATATGCGTGCAGTTTGAGGCGTTTGTGGACAATCCGTTGTAATGTCGATTTTGGTATTTGAAGTTCCCGCGAAGCTCTTCTTAATGACTTCCGGGGGCTTCGCTCAAATGCGGCTTGAACATTTGCTACCATTTCATCGGATGCTCTGCGACCACCACCATGCTTCTTCAACACAGATCCTGTATCACGCCACTTCTTTATGCTTCTAGCAGTTGGAGCATCACGGTTAAACACACGCCGGAACTCCCTTTGAACTCTAATGATTGATTTAAACTCCGCATACCACAAAACAGCTTGCGCTTTCATCTGCGGAGTCGCCATTTTCACAAACAATTAAATCTAAGAACGAGAAACGTATCTTTGTGCCATCTACCGACAGGATTCGAAACTTGGTGAGTTTTTCTGTACTATGAACGTTGTTTTAAGTTTCTATCTTCAACCGTTTGCCAGTAACAAGCAATTGAAATTAGGTCCATTCGAGCGGTCCACCCTGTACAATCTGGTAGCCGTATTTCTTAGGAGTCAGTCACTGCAAAATAATGTTCAGACCTGTTCAGAATATTAAAAAGGAGGAGCTTTCTTTAATGTGGTAAATTTAATATTGATAAATATTTGGTGAAACACGACTGTGATTGGTTGTAAAACAGAAATTATTGAAACGTGATTGGTCATTGACTCCCATTTGGGGCATGAGTTAAATAGTCATTAAAACTGAATTATAGAACGCGTTGGCTCAGACGGTAAGGTTTCATGTCGATATTCGACGTATTACGAGTTCACATTCTGGTATCCGTTATTCCAATTGACTTTGTTTTATTTTTCCTGTATTAGACTTTAATTTATACTCCTTATTAAATCATTTTAGAATAGAATAGATTTATTAAGATTTTAGTCGGCCGCGGTAGCATAGTGATTATGTTCTTGCCTCTAGTTCCGAGGGACGTGGTTTCAAACCCGGCCGTGGTCGATGGATTTTTTAGGATGGAAAAATCCAAGGGACAAAACCTTCTGGAGAGACTTTAAGCCGTGGGTCCGGAGTCTGAACATTTGTCATGCTCGTAAAAGAACGAAAAGCCTGAATAAAAAAGCATCTGTGTAAAATTTACCGAATGTTCCCATCCTAGTACTATCTTGGTTTCCTAAATGTCACTATGAGGCGGAACGCTGACCCCGGGGCACTCAATGACATCTATCCAAAAACAAGTGTAACTAAATTAATATGGTTGAATTTCTCCCCTGTAGGGGAAGAAGTCCCGTTGATAGACACAGGGCTTTCTTACTAATATTAAATTATTTTTCCTTATCTTGTAATTTTCTAAATTTAATATCAGCTGTATTAGTCTTATGAATACAGTTAACAATAGACAACAGCAACGTCCTTCGGAATACACATCCAAGAAAGAACAGCGGCAGCCATCCGAACATCATACAATATCCTGAATCTGGCCAACTTATCGACAGGTACAGCAATGCAGTTATTCAAAACGACAGTGGCACCAGTTATAACATATGGAATAGAGATAATTTGGGAAAAACTTAAGATCGGAGATCTGATAAGAATCGAAAAAGTCAAAGCAATGTTCATGAAACGGATCCTGAGAATAGGAAAAACAGCGCCATCTCGTTTTGCTTATGAACTCATGAGAGAGACCTACTTCATAGAGGACATAAGAACCCAATTCTATCTACAATCCACAGAACCATACCAGAAATTCATAAGCATCAGAAATAGGAAGAAGAAGGAAATAGACATAGATTTCTACACCACAACTGCCATGCTGGACGACAGATGGACCAGAGAGTGCAACCCCCAGACACACGTCACAACACGACTCGCAGTACACGGATTTCACAACAAAATATGTACAAACAAGACATTCCACGAGCCGACCGAAGAATGCAAGTGTGTGTTATGTGGACAAAGATGTAGCAAATACCACATCATAACATGTGCGAAAAGGACAAAAACCATTACAGACTACAGCAAAGACTAAACCACCACTAATGCTCAACCTGAGTGCACATTTCTTATTATTATTATTATTATTATTATTATTATTATTATTATTATTATTATTATTATTATTATTATTATTATTATTATTATTATTATTATTATTATTATTATTATTGACATACAAAACTCATTGATCCTACATAGAAATATCCAAAAGGGGTTTGACAAAAATGATTAGATGTTTAAGGGGGATGACGGGTAAAATTTCTATTTTCTACAGTTTTTAAGCTATATACTTGATGTTTTGTACACACATTCATGTCATGATAGGTAATATGTTATCAACGTTGCATCCTTCTAGGCTTAAAGGTTTTTGAGTTAGTGAAGACAATCTATTTAACAATTTGCATATAATTAAATTTTTAATAGGTCCCACAATTCTTTAGTAAAATGTTTGAATTTTTTTCTACACGACCACTGACTTATTTAGAACAACACTATGCATTAACGTTTATATATCGTTATAATAAAGGAAGAAAAAAATATATACATTCTCTGCACATGAAAACTTTTTTTTTAATTACTACACATATTTTATTTTTTATTAAAAAACTATCAACGTTGTTTCAAAATCCATGCATAGAGTTAATAGCCATAGTGTGTGGGACATGCAGTTAAAGTTTGTGCTTCTATCATTAAATTTGTTAATGCTATTTTGATTTGAATGTATTGAAATGCAATGAAAATAAAAGTGTGGAAAAGCCAATTTGAAAGTTTGCATGCAGTTAAATTAGAATGTAGCGTAGATGCCTTCCTACAGTCATTAGGGAGACTTACAAGCGTTATAGGACACTGAAACTTCGCCAACTTATACTTTAAGGTACGTAGTATTTTTTAATGCAAAAAAAAACAAGAAATGCTAACTTTGACCGATAATGTCGAAACTTTCGCCCATCGCCCTCCTTAGAAATGAACAGTGGCTAAGTAGTAAATCAGCGAAATCTACAGAAATCACTTAAGTAAGTAGAACAAAATAAATAGTCTATAAGATACACACAATGATCTTAAAACCGATCTGAACTTGGGTATTCAAATATCTATAAATATTTAGAATAAATACTTTAAGTGATCTATTGGATCGGATTAGATATAAATATGAGGCTCTCGGAAGTTTCTATTCAAAATTTCACGGCCGACCATCTCATTCTTTATAGTGTGTATTGATGGATTTCCTTATTCGTTAGGGTAAGACAAATTCTTGAATTTTATTTCCTAACCATTGTCCATTTCATAAAAAGAACTAAGGATCATTTTATAACACACTAGAAGTCGCGGCCACGCGTTGCTGTGTCTAAGGTATACGTTAAAAATTTAAATTAAGTTGCTGTCTTTCAGCCAGATTACTTAAAACTAATACTTACACACGAAATTAATAATACTGAAAATAAAATAAACACTGAACACACTTAAATTATGAAATAATCAATATTTGTAATTCAATTGAAATTCGCGGTTGCAACAAAAAGCACAGCCATCTGGGTATCTCTTTGTTAAATTATAAACCAATTATCTTACCAAATTACCGTACACCGCCTCTGTTAGAATCGTATGGAACTCACAGATAATTACACCGCCATCTGTTAGAATCGTTTAGAACTCGCAGATAATTATAACTCTTTGTTAAATATTAAACAAATAATTTGCAATAAAAAGTAATGCAACTATAAATTTATTTATAAACTACCCTAAGTCTCAAGTTGGCTCAAAGTGCACACAGTGTGCAAAATTTTATTAAAATCGGTTCAGTAGTTTAGGATTCCATCGCGGACAAACAACATGACACGAAATTTTTATATATTAAGATATTTTATATATTAAGATTATAAATTGAAGTCAAATAACTAGCATACAGTAAGTAACGAACATTTTCGCATATTTCATATTTTATACTTTTTTGGCACAATTTTGAGTTGCGAATTGAAATTAAACAATGATTTTTGTGGCAACGATTATTTTCTATTAATAATAAGCCTACGTATATGTTCCAATTTTATTTTTTCTTACTATAATTGGAAAGTAACAAACATTATGATTCACCGTTGCACATTAATTCGGATTAGAATTGAAAAATAAACAAAACTATAGAAAAAATATATCTTGTCGGATCATCTTCCGGTTTAATAACTTCTCTTTGACGATTCTCCATATGGACAATCATTTTATAAGTAATTTCGGCTTGATGTTTCTTCCATTCTTCATCCAGTAACACTCTGATATGACGTTTAGATGTCACAACTGAACTGTCACCTGAACTATACGATCAAGTTCCTTCCGGGATCTCCGATTGCATTTAAGTCCGGTGACTGTGGCGGAGGATGGTGAAGGTTTTGGCAGTTAAACTATAAAACCATTTCGACATCCCACGCCGAATGCCTCGGAATATTGCCTTGATTAAATTGAAAGGTATCAGTAGAACCTAATGCTTTAGCAATTTTTCAATAACCCTTTAGAAACTTCCGATAAGGTGCTCTTGTTCACTTATCATCGATGAAAACTAGTTCATCAATACTAGTAGCTGACATATTTTAACCATCATCATGCAGATTCTATATCCATGTTTTACATTATATCTTAAGATGTCCATTTTAACTTCTTTGTTCAGATTTCTCCAAACCATGTTTCTTTTTAATTGCAACATTGATTTTTTTATCCGCAAAGAGAACATTTCTGCACCAATCTTTTGCTGTGTTTTAAGAACTCTTCTTTAAAGGTTTATCTTTTTATTTCTGTAACAGATAACACTGGTCAACATGATTTTTGTCTCATGAATACTAATAGTTGTACTTAATGCAGTTTTTTATCGTGTTTTCAAATATGTATTCAGAATTTCTCCATCACCCACAGTTTTTTTATTTCGATTTCAATTAATATATTTAAATAATTATTTTTTAATAAACGTTTTTTCGTCCATTTGTCCATTGTGAAATAAAACGGGGAACACTTTCATCAGGAGATTTCAGCTATGGAAAAGAGATATCAAGGCAAATGGATTCTTAATTTGCTGGCCGATTATTGTTGGACCATCAAGAGGGATGCTCTACAGGCGAAATATAGCAGAAAATCGTCATTTATTACTTTCTAGGTGAGTCGAATGTTCGAATATTGTGTAGTTACGAATGTAGAAAATATTAAAGTGTTTGAAATTATAAATTCCTGTTTCTCGGAAACCTCGCGTGATGAAGAGAACCCGATATCATATTTGAATTCAGGAGAAAAAATACAATCAGAACCACATATTTTTCTTTCTGAGACAAAAAAAAAGTTTATTTTTTGTTGTTCAGTGTAGCGTGGCTTTCTTTGTTATACTTTTCCATTGCATGAAGCCCTTTTAACATGTAACTATTTCAATCTCAGTATAGTCCCTGAACATAAAAGTTGTGATGCAGACTACAATGTGCACCTATCTTTGAAATTCAGTACCGTTGTTTTTGCTGATTTAGTATCGAGTATTAGGGCCTACCACTAGATGGTATACATCAGTATTCTTAAAAAAAATATTTTTTGTTTAGTACATTAATGTTTCTGAGGAGTGTGGCTGGCTGTACAATAACAGATAGTGAACTAAATATATTTAATCTATTAAATAGAATTGTACCATACAGAGATGAATGGATGGACCACATCAACAGAATAGGTAACAATAGAATTCCGAAAAGATTCTTCACTACAAACCACTAGGACGAAGAAATGTAGGAAGACCCAATAATAGATGGACAGACCAATTCTAGCATGAGATCGTAACAGACCTTAAGGTCTAATCCTTGATGATGCGACTGATGACGATGATATGAAAACAGAAAACAATCCATAAAATGTTTTCTCCCCGTGAATTTATAAATTGGATGGAGATGATTAAACTAAGGATTCACTCTTTTGCTTCTGGTCGACTGTATTTCAATAGCCAACTTTAGGGCTCTTGCTTATTTTATTTTTTTACTTGCCTCACTACATTAACTCTTCTCGCGTTGTTAGGATCCATTGAAGGCCTGGCGGTTTAATAAACTAATAAATTTTCATGGTACGTTTTAATAAAATGTCGGCTACCGAACTACATGCTAAGTGACTTGAAAATAAAAAAAAAGTATTATCCGAATGTTTTTATAACACAAGAAACTTCATTTGGTATTGTAATGTAATTATTAAATTATTAATAATAATGTTTATTTTGAATATATAATTAATTTTATGTTTCTGACATTCTAGAACTTTTATTTAAATCTTTGGAATTTAAAAAAAATGTCCCTTTCGTAAAACACGCGATTCGTGTTTGAACTGTTGAAAAAGCAAGCATTCTGAATTATTCGTTATTTATTTACACAAATATATTATTAGTCGTTACCTTAACAGTGAAGTTTCAAGGCTATGTTTTAACGCGAGTTTTATACCACTTCAAATTATTTGTCATAAATGTCAATAGATATTTTATTTATTCCTGCAGCGTTAGGACTGTATGTCTTTTTTTTTTAAATTAACGAGCACAAATATATAAACACACATTTTCAATTAGGTATGTAGGCCTATAGTAAACCATAATTATATAATCTTCTTCTTCTTCTTCCTATACTCATGAAAGCTGGCAGCTTGTTGCGTGTTCATTCACTGCAGGTCCGGGGTATGGTGACATCCTTCCATCGTAGTTGTGGTCTTCCTAATGGCCTTTTCTGCTGAAGTGTGCAGTCACGTACTTTCTTCACTAATCTACTGTTCTTCATTCTATCTATGTGATCGTTCCAATTTAATCTTCTATCATTTATCCAAAGGTTTATAGGTTCAATTTCACATTCTTCTCGAATAACAGAGCTGCGAATTTTCTCTCTCAGCGATTTTCCTACGATTTTCCATATATAATAAATTAATATAAATATGACATCATACGATCTTTATTTTAAAATCCTATAAATAAAAACATCCGAAATAGATATTCGGATAAAGTCAAGAAGAACTTGGTACGAAAAGTTTAAAGTAGGCCTAGTTACCTATTCAACGCGACTTCAAGAAGAAGATTCCATTCACTGTGAACGGGAGGAAATGGAAACGGGAAGATGGTTTTGGTTAGAAATACCTGAATACATATAAATTTAATTTAATGAGTTGGTTAGCTACGATATAAAATCTTAAACTTGTGGTCAAATAAGTAACGACTTAATATGTCGGGGCTGAAAATACCTTTTTATTATTGAATTTATATTGTGTATTTATTTTAATATCTTCACATCATGACCAATTCTGGGTCGGATTGACGGATATTGAGTATTAACTAATTGGCACTATCGAACCTGTAGTTACATGGCCGCGAGGACATAAACTCTCCATATACACTTATCCTGAGCTAATTCTTTACAGTCATCCCCCGTATTTTCTACTTCCCTCAATTCTTGATTAATGTTATTCTCGAACTTCATTCTTGATCTACCAACTGGACGTTTTCTCTCTTGTTTTCCTACAAATTCCATGCCCTTCTTTCAATCCTCATTCATGCTACATGTCATGCCCATCGCAGTCTACGACACGTAATTTTCTTATTATATATGATTTCCTATAAAGATCATGTAGCTCGTTGTTATGTACTCGTCTCCATTTAACTGTCTGATCATCTCTCTTTGGTCCAAAATGTCTCCTAAGTATTTTATCCTCAAATATTCATAATCATTTCTCCTCCCTTAATGTAAGAGTACCTGTTTTGCATTTATATAATATAAAATGGGAGAATAATAGTTTTATATATTTTCAATGTAACGATAATTGAAATAAGTTGGGATTACACTGGTCCCTGTAATGCATTTCCAGAATTTAAATTATATTTAATTTATACAGATGTGAGATCGGAACAGGCAAAGCCCTACACTATGAAGAAGAAGAAGATGATAATTTAATTTCTTTATTCTTCTAATTCTTATTGTTCCTAGATATTTGAATTTAGTCACTTCAAAATTCGCTCATTTGTCAGTAACTACCCATTTCCATTATATTATGTATTTTTGTATTGTAAGCCTATGTTTTACCTTTACAGAGATTTACGCGCTCTCCCCCTACAGGGGAGAATTTGAACCATACTAATTTAGTTACACTTGTTTTCGTATAGATGTTATTTTTAGTGGTCCGTGGTCAGCGTTCCGCCTCATACTGACATCTAGGAAACCAAGATAGTACTAGGACGGGAAAATTCGGTAAATTTCGCTTAGAGGCCTTTTCATTCAGGCTTAAGGATTTTTTACGAGCCTGAAAATCTTCGGACTCGGGAACCACGGCTTAAAGTCCCTCCCGGAGGACTTTCTCCTTGGATTTTTCCGTCCTAAAAAAATCCATCGACCCCGGCCGGGTTTGAAGCCGCGACCCTCGGGACCAGAGGCAAGGAGCATACCACTAGTCCACCGCGGCCGGTAATAATAATAATAATAATAATAATAATAATAATAATAATAATAATAATAATAATAATAATGCTTTATTTAAGCTGGCATAGTTAAGACTATTTGGGGTAAGGCTATAAGGCCTTCTCTCCCACTCAACTAGCGAATAAGAAAATCATACAAAAATTACATACTTATCACAATTTTGAAATAATATTAAAATATAGACTAAACAAAAGACAATGGAGAAGTGGTCTAATATTAGCTAATACTAAAACGCATGCAATTAAGTAAAATAATATAAAATAATAAAAATAAAATAAAGTAGTAAAGCTTCCTAGATGAATGTTTATAGGTATATACACCGTGTCCACAAATATAGTATCATACTTTACTACTACGTCGCTTTGGATAATCGTTTCTAAATGAAATTGGTGACAATCAAAAGAGAAACTCAAAGTTTTTGCTATACCTTATAGACATTCAATGTGGCCCCCACGAGTAACGCTGCAAACATTCACATTTAACCTGTCTGCTAAATATCCAACAATGAACCCATATCGACCACAAAAATCATGATTTAATTTAGTTTAGTTTCTGTATTGTTGTTCATTATTCTCCATTGTTAATATGCACAACACGTTTGAGTTTATATTTTGATTGTCACCAATTTCATTTAGATACGATTATCCAAAGCGACGTAGTAGTAGTTTAAAGTATGATACTATATTTGTGGACACGGTATACAAAATGCTCAATATAGTTATGCAGTTTGTATAGATAATTATAGGTATACCGAAATGTTGAATATATTTGTTAAGTAGTTATGTATTCCTATTTGTGACCATATATTTAGTTTTATTAATGTTTACTTCCAGTCCCAATTTCTTAGAGTTACTCTAAACAACATACGTTTTTGGCCCTTTCTATCGCCCAATAATACTATATCTTCAGCATAAAATTAAGTTTATCAGTCTCATTGTGTATTAAATATCATTAATTTAATTATATAGTATTCGTAATTGTATAAATAGGCCTATACACGTGATTTTCCCCGGTTAAAGTAAAATAGCTTAAAATTTATATAAGCCAACACTAATTATTTATGTAACAAGTATTCAACAGAGGGTACTGGGATTCATCTCCTCCATAATGTCAAATGGCATTAGGTTTGTATTGTATTTGTTACATACGGTACATTATTTATTTTTATTTATTTATTTATTTCAATTATATTTAGGAAAATGAACATTCCATTTTCTTTTCAAAGCAGCATGTAAAAAAATTGGACTAATGATCAAATTTAAGTATTTATTTAGAACATACATGAAATATTAGATAATCATGAAGATTTTAGTGTTGAATGTTCTGGATTTATTAACTGATATTTAATAATATAACATAAATTCGATAGTACCGAGTATTAAAGAAGTATATTTTACTATTTCTCATACAGTAAAACGTGTTTAATCCGGAACGTGAATAATGCGGAAATCTGTCCAATGTGAACAAATTTAATGGTCCCGGCGAAATAATAGTAATTTTACGTGTATTTATTTTGCATAAAATAGAATCTATCCAACGCGGAAACGGAAGGATATTTCTACACAATTAACGAAAAAAGTTTTTATAAAGCGCAATGACAGACAGAGAAGTAAATTAGTTTCTACTTCATTGAATTCCCGTTAGGCAAAAAAAAAAAAAAAAAAAGAAAAGGGAATGATTCCTGTCGCCGCTCCGGATGAAGTAGAGATTCTACCTGTACCTGAAATTTTCTTTCGGCCCCACTGCACACCCGTTGTGCGAAATACAGATACCTGTCTTACAAATAACCATTGCACTGTAAAATCTTAAATATTAGTTTAAGTTTTGAGACCAATCTTTCGCAGGTAGCGTTCTGAATCTACCGTTGCACTGTAAAATCTTAAATATTAGTTTAAGTTTTGAGACCGATCTTTCGCCGGTAGCGTTCTGAATTTACCGAATAAAAATGACTAAAACGTATTTATCATTCTTATTAAACGAAAAAGTTAAAGTGATTGCAGATAAATCTCCAAATTTCCGGACCGATGCTCGAAAGTCAAGTTCTATCTGTTGCCCAAATCCCTAGGGAATAATGATTTCAAGGCATCTTCAGGTTGGCTGGACAGTTATAAAAGACGACACAATGTAGAATGTATGGAATTAAATTTGCGGGGAATCAAAAGGATATGGACGAAAGTCCGGATAGTTAGCGGAAATCGATACTTCATACTTCAATTTCAGGATACGCGTAAGATACATATTTAACGCTGACGAAACGGGACTGTTTTTTTCGCACGTTACCGTCGAGATCGCTCATACATACTACACTTCATTTTTCAACGGCAGCGGAACTACAAGAAACACATAAGGTACTCTATAATCTAAGATAATTAGTAAGTTTTAGTTTTTTATAATGCGGAATTATGTCTAATGTGGAAAAAGAATTGGTCCCATGCGATTCCGGTTTGAGCAAGTTTTACTGTATTATGAAAAATTGGTAGGCTACGTGACGGAGACAAACTAAGTTCATATTCTGATTCAGCATAGTCAAATTAGGAGTAATGGCATATTAGAATAAACAAAACATACTAACTCACTGGCTCTATAGAACCAGTAGGTCCATGGCCGCGCGGACATAAGCTCTCCATACATATCTATGCTGAGCTAATCTTTCCAATCATCCCCTGCAGAATCTACTTCCCTCAAATCATGGAAAAACCATACAACATTTTAAAATGTTTATATCAGTGTATTCTATGTCCAAAAACGAATCTGACAATATTTATTAATTTGTTAAACAAAGTTTACGTTCATTAACACGATCTATCGATGGCGGGCAATGAAAACCTCGTAACTTAATTTTGGTAAATTTTACAGTAGAAACAAGTAAATGTTTTTTTATAATTATGAAAATTGATAAGCAATAGTTCTCACATATTTTTCTATAGAATACAAGTCAAATTATTAATACATTTGAAGTCCCTGTTCTCAACAGATTATGCATCACATATATTTGTGTTGTATACTGGAGTTATGTGCTTTTCAATGACTGGTGGAGTTACGAGATTTTCATTGCCTACCGTCGCTATTTCACTTTAAATCGTAATTTTAATAATATTCATAACAATATTCTTCAGTAAATAGTAAAAATACGATCGATGCTGTATAATATACATACGGTCTACTGCTGTATCTCAAGATGTTCTTATTAAAACGTGGAGATAAATCCAACAATTACACTGACCAACAAAAAAGAAACTTTTTTTTTTCTCAGAAAGAAAAATATGTGATTCGGATAGTATTTCTCTCCTGAATTCAAATATATCGTGTTTTCTCCATCACGCAAGGTTTGCGAGAGACAGGAATTTATAATTTCAAACATTTTAATATTTTCTAATTTCGTAACTACACAATATTCGAACATTCGGACTCACCCGGAAAGTAAGAAATGACGATTTTGTGCTATATTTCGCCTGTGAAGCATCCCTCTTGATGGTCCAAAAATAACCGGCCAGCATATTAGGATTCTATTTGCCTTGATATCTCTTTTCCATAGCTGAAATCTCCTGAGTTAGCTCATTTGGTTCTATTTTACAATGGACAAATGAACTAAAAAACGTTTTAAAAAATAATTACTTAAATCCATTAATTGAAATTGAAATAAAAAAAGTGGATGATGGAGAAATTCCGAATACATATTTGAAAACACGATAAAAAACTGCATTAAGTATAATTATTGGTACTCATGAGACAAAAATCATGTTGACCAGTGTTATTTACTACTTTTACTATAATTGCCTCATTCAGTACTAAAATTACTTTTTGTTATAGCGCCTTGAATTATAAATAACATCAGTTGCGTTTAATTAAAGCACACGAATACACACAACAACAGGGATCCACAATCGAATGTCATACACAAGCAATATAACCAAAAAATAAAAAAAATACTTACACTGTGTAATTGATCATTTTTTCTGGTAAAGTTAAAAAAGACATTTTGTCGTTGTATATAAGCAAAATCAAGTATACACCTCGTAAATAGTACCTGATAATGTTTTTTGAATACTAAACCTGTTTACGTCATAACACGAGTTTAATTATAATGTGGACATATTCCTAAATGCAGTACAGGAAATGTTATTAACGGAATGGGAGGGGACTTACATGATATATTTCACTGGTATGAGATAAGAATGAAAAGTGAAAATCTGAATTTCATAATAGAATAGTTTTTAAATTATTTTCAAAGTCATACATATTTGCATTATTCTGAAGTTCCTACACAGTTTCATTTGTGAAGGAAATGTTCATAAATGATTTAATCTGTTAGTGCCCTAATTCTTAATTCGAAATTTAGTGATTTTAATTGAATATAATTATAGTGGATTTTAATCAATATAATCTAATATATAAAAATGAATATTTGTTTGTTGGTTGGTTTGTTTGTTTGTTCGTACTTTATGCGCGGCCATACCGTTTATCCGATTGTGATGGGGCTTTTTGTAAAATGTACAGACGATTCCCGCGGTGGACATAGGCTATAGGAGAGTTGTTATACTCAACTCCTACACCCTTAAAAATTGCCCTTTGTGGTGGAAAACATGAAAAAAGTAGCTCTTTGGACGCTTAAATGGCTTACGCTGCCTAAACCATAACAAATACACAAAATTAATGTACACAGAATTGAATATATCAAAAAACTCTACAAAAACGTTCTCGACAGCATATGTTTATCTCTTACGGCTAACTCACAATAACCAATTTTGTCTCTCATTGATGCCAAGTAGATTGAGACAAGTACGTAGATTCCTGTGCATGCATAGCAGCGCATGGCGGGTATTCTTTTACTGATAACTCGCAATAACGAATTTTGTCTTTTAGCTCATTTATGTCAAGAATATCGAGATAAGTAGATTCCCGGGCAACACCAGGTAATCAGCACGGGGAATCTTAAAATGATTACGTTATACATTTATAATTATTCTTCATTTGCTTATGCAACTAATCATAAGAAGTACATTAACTTTTCTCTTTCAGCTCATTTATGCCAAGTAGATCGCGATGAGTAGATTCCCGGACAATACTTGGTAAACAGCATGGGGTATCTAGAATAATTACCGTACAAATATTTCCATTTACTTATTTAACTAAATATAAAACACATTAATTTTCGTATTTCAGCTCATTTATGTCAAGATGATCGGGAGAAGTAGATTCCCGGGAAACGCGAGGTAATCAACACAGGGTATCTAAAAATATAAATTTATAATTATTTTTCCTTTTCTTATTCAACTAAATATAAAATCACATTAAGTTTCATTCATTTAGGCGTAGCAGCGCACGTCGGGTATTAGCTAGATACTTACATTTTTTAAATATTGGAAAAATATTATAATCTTCTTAGAGAAACAAAAATTGAGAAAATCGATGAAAAAATTTGCTTCGCAAATTTAAAACCTAAACACTGGGATTTCCTAAGATCAAGAAGATTCAGAAGGCAATATCGTTCGCAATAATAGTTTACGTTTCTTTCCTCCTTCCCAAGTCGATTAAACCAAGCGAGTTGGATCAAACGGTGATGTTTGAACCCGTATTTAGGAGGTCCCGAGCTCAACTCCCGATCCGACCAATATTACAATTTTTCCCCGGTTAATCTTAACCATCCTGCCAAATTTTGGATTGGAATTTAATTATTTGCACATATTTCATCATATTGACTATATAACTCATGCCCCAAATGGCAGTCATTCACCAATCACAATTCAATTAATTTTGTTTTACATCCAATGAGAGTCGTGTTTCACCTTGCTCTTTATCGATTTCCCTTTATCAGCTCCTGCTTTTGTGATAAAGAAAGCTCCTCCTTTTTAATATTCTGAACAGCTCAGAGCATTATTTTTCTTCAACAAATACATTGAATATAGCAAATAATGAGATTCCTTGATGTTACTGAGTTGTTTACTAAAAAATGTAATTAATAACCTATAATGTTAATTATAATATACAGTTTGATGTGTTTCATTATTTTTCCATTAGGGCTATTCTTACAATATTGTGATTCTATGTGGCAGTAAATAATATGATAAAGTTGCAGTGAATATACATAACCTCACATTTGTAATTAGTTTTCGAACATCGCCGCGCCGTTTACATTAAATATATGTTTTAAAATACCGGTAACTATATTTAAATAATGACTTTTGAGTAAACAGCTTAATATTATTCATTAAATAGTCCTAACAAATGCCACTCTTGATTTCCAAATCCTATAGATAAATTTGAAATCTCTCGTGACATTACTTATGACAATTTCATAGTGTCATCTATATATACTGTATAATGAATGCATGTATGTCTCTCTGTCTTTCCTTTACAGACTTCTAAATCGTCCAACCGATCTTCGTGAAAATTTGTACATACAGGGTTTCAGATGCGGCGAGTGATTAGCCGTTATCTATTATGTTCTAAAATTATTAGGAGTAGGAGTTCACCTGATACGAAGATTTAAAAATCGCTCTAGCGATCGCAATTTTCGATATTTCACAACAAAACTCGGAATATATTATTAATATAAACCGAGGTATGTATTATCCAAAAATATGCGAAATCCGAAAGTTAGAAATGGAGTTTACTTGAAACCCGAAATAAAAAAAAATCCTTTACGACTTGACCGATTTTGATGATTTTTTGTGCGTTTGAGTACGACTCTGGATGGCTTAGATTCATAATTGGATGCTATAAAACCATTCGGTGTAAGATTTCACCTGAAGTGAAAATTTAAAAATCGCTTTAGCGGTCACAATTTGTTATGTTTCACAACGAAACTCAGTATGTCCTATTAAAATAAACCGCGGTAGGTATTGTCAAAAAGTCAGCAAAATCCGACGATTAGAAGTGCAGGTTTTCTTGAAATCAGAAATTAAAAACTACCTAAACGACTGCACCGATGTTGATGAAAAATTTATGTTCGAGTCGGTCTCTGGATATCTTAGATTCACAATTGGATCCTCTAAAACCATTAGGCATAGTTCACATCATGTGAAAATTTAAAAATAGCTCTAGCGATCACAATTTTAGATGTTTCACAACGAAACCCAGTATATCCTATTAAAATAAACCGAGGTAGATATTATCCAAAAAAGAACGGGAATTAAAAATGTTAGCTGTCTACAGTTTACGGATCTCAACTAACTTATAGTGCACCGTGCTTATGAACCCGTCTCACCCAATTGGAATTCTAATTGTATTTGGGCTAATGATTAAAAGTATTATAGACATAGAAATCAGAAAATTAGAAGTGGAAGTTTAATTGAAATCCGAACTTAAAAACTGTTTAAACAACTGGACCGATTTTGATAAAATTTTATGTGTGTTTTGAGTGGGTCCCTATATGGTTTGGATTCACAATTGGATCCGGTAGGTGGCGCTGCGATCGGGTTTTGTCAGATATATTACTGACATATTCCGCACGACAAATATGTGACGTCATAATGCACACTTCTTGAGCCACAAAAGATGGCAGCGAGGAGTTTTCTTGGGAACTTATTAATTAGTGAATTTTATGGTAAAAAAATAACTTATATTTTTATCGTCCGGCCATGACACTCGAATTGAACGTTCGGGCAAGACAACGTCTCCCGGGTCCGCTAGTTAAATATGTATACAAAATTTGAGTCACAATAGATAACTCGCAATTAATGGTAATGGTAATTCATGATCCATATTTGGTTCGTCTTCCGGGCTTATAGGCCGTGGTCTGGTTGTCTTCTTACTCGACGTTTCGTCTACTGCTGCGGTAGACCTCATCAGGAGGTACTGCGTGCTCTCTGTGAACTCCTCAACAGTCGGCTGCAGACTGGCTGGTGGTTGGAAACTGTCTCTCGTTTTATAGCTAAACCCCGGATCAAGACGCCGGCCGTGAAAGCCTACAATTATAGGTAATTCATGAGTTTGAAACAAAACTGATTTGTAATAAACTGTATAATAAAAATTTATAAGTCTCTTGTACTTTTCAGAAAAAAAAAACTTTTTATTTTATTTTTGAACAATATCTGTTCGATGCCCTCTTTCAGAAACAGTATAGCTGTGATTATAATAATTTATTATATTTATGGCGTGGCATTATGTTAGTGTTTGGTTTACAACTTGTGTATGACATATATACTGTAGTAGAACATACAGCTCTCGGGCATAAGTGTTTTATAACACAGCGCCGCCGTTAAGATTGTCATAGGTTAGACATTATTACAACAAATTAATACTTTGAACATGTAAAATAAAGTAATTAATTTTATCATCATCTGGTATTATGACAGTTGCCGCCGTCTTCCGGAAACCTAACGCCATTCCTCTCAGTCCATCCATTGATCTTCCAATCCTCTGATATTCGTAGCCGCTTGTACCCCTTCTATCCAAGTTTTCTTCGGTCTTCCTCTCTTCCTCCTTTCTATTGGGATCCATTCCATAACAATTTTAGGCAATTTTTGCTCTGGTATTCTTTTGACATATCCATACCACTGTAATCTTTTCTTTTCTATAATGTCTATGATGTCCGGCTCCTCTTGTACATTCATCATTTCCCTTATTTCTTTATTTCGTATTCTATCCATTCTAGATTTTCCAACTGATCTTCTTGAAACATCCATTTCTGTACTTAAAACTCTTTTCATTTCCCTGGTAGGAATTTGCCAAACTTCAGCACCATATGTTAAAATGCTCTGAATTATGGTTTGATATATTTGTAATTTTATATTTTTTTGTAATATTTTTGCTCCACCAAACAGAGTTTATAGCATTTATTGCTTATTTTGTTTGTGCAATTCTATTTTTAATTTCCGCTGTGTTATCGCCTGAATGGTCTAATTTTGTTCCTAAATAATTTATTTTATAAGAATTTAAAAATAACAAACTCGCTGGATACTACTCATTTTTATTGATACTTGTTAAAAACGATCTTTCAGACTTGCTTATGCATTAATAATTTTTTTCTTCCTCTTTTCTAACAATCTACACCACCAGAAAATGTCTTATGAATAATAGGTATTACAAATTGCTAAGTCCTCGTGCGACTTAAAAATTCTTCGAGCCAAAGTCTCTCAAGTTTCTGAAGTATGTCACCCTCAGATTAAATTAAGGGGCCTGGGTTAATACAATTGATATATACGTAATTATTGCTGCATGGTGTGTAAATAAATTATATTTAAATCATATGTACAGAAGCATCAGGTTTGGATGAAATCTCAGAACTCACAAAATTAAGAAGACAAATTTGACAAGAGATTCCTGTTGCTTAGCGCGATTTGGGAAAAATAATATTCTTCAATAAATGGAGGAAATCAATTATCGTATATATCTACAAGAT
This sequence comes from Diploptera punctata, assembly GCA_030220185.1. Taxonomy (NCBI): domain Eukaryota; kingdom Metazoa; phylum Arthropoda; class Insecta; order Blattodea; family Blaberidae; genus Diploptera; species Diploptera punctata. The sequence goes on from JASPKZ010001229.1 coordinate 1,775,687, forward strand.
GAAGATAAAACTGTTTCGAGACATTTAATTACTTTCAACTTCATATGAAATTCTAAGAAATATATTGTTTCTAAGCTCACTCTTTGTATTGGCTACATAATATATAATCAATATATATTTAGAGGAATAGAGTACATCAGTTCAGGTATCCGTATAACACAGACTCCACAAAATAAATGAAAATATGATAGCACTGTATGTTAATTATATAGAGACAGCAATCATACGTATCAATTTTGCATTAGAACATGAATTTCAATCTTTAGAGGATAAAACTCAATTGATATTAATCAGCAATTGGTATGTGCTGATGTATATTATTATTATTATTATTATTATTATTATTATTATTATTATTATTATTATTATTATTATTATTATTGTTATTATTATTATCATCTGTTATACAAGAAAAAATGAATATTAGATATTCAATAGTAGAATATCTACGATACAAGCAATTAAATTGGTATCGACATGTACAACGAATGCAAGAAGAAAGGTTACTCAGGAAAACATTGGAATGGTGCCCACCTGGAAGAAGAAGAAGGAAAGGAAGACCTCGAAACTCGTGGATGCAAGAAATAAGAATGGGAATGAGAACAAGAGAACTGGAGGACATGGAGTGGATGGATAGAGACAAGTGGAGAAGAAAAATAAAACTTTAGGCACAGGAGGATGTGTAAACATTACAAATTTGTATATAAATAAAATTATTATTGTTGTTTTTATTATTATTAGCCGATAGCGCGGATAATTATAAACTACGTATTTCTGTCGTGGCAGTTTTGTAGATTGCCTGTATACGTGAGGGTTATCCAATTATTTTTACTTTCATTCATTTCTTTTTCAAGTGTAGTTATATCTGTTATTTCGTATTTTATTCTTTGTTGTCTTACTAATTTGTTTATTATTTCTTGATTGTTTAAATTTTCAGTGGCGGGGTTTTTATGTAGTTTCATTCCTCATTGTAATTTACTTTAACAGTAACATCCTCATTCTATTCATGTGACTGTTAGAAGTGCTTGTTTTTTTTTTGTTGAAAAGGGTGTCTGAATTTTTCGTATATGGCTATTGTTTTCCTGGTGGGTTTTCTGTGTATGTTTATGTCTAAACTGTTACTATTTAGATTTTTTGGTAATAATGAGATCTAGATAATGAATTCAATTATTTATTTCCATTTCTGCTGTAACTTTCATATGTCTGTCGATTTTATTTTATTTTATATATTTATTTATTTTTCCAAATGCCCTAGTTTTGTCTTTCGACATTCTGGTTTCTCTCCTGGCATGGCGTACTTGTAACCCACTTCTGAGGTGGGGGCGTCTGGAAGGCGGGGTTACGTTGCCCCGATGATATGATGGGTGGTGATGATGATAATGGTGCTCTAGGAGAGTCCCTAATCCTAAACTTAACCTAAGATGAATATGAATGATGATGATTGCGATGGCCATATGTTTTCGGGGACCGTTTGGGCCTTAAAGTTTTCCTGACATTTGTCTTACAGGTGAGGAAAAACCCCGATAAAAACCTCACCCAGAAAAAGTGTCCCGACCGGGGATCGAACCCGGGCTCGCTGTGTGACAAGGCAGCACGCTACCTCGAGACCACAGCATTTATTTAACTCATTATCATTATCGTATTTATAATATATTAATTTAATACCGCATTGAATTGTTCTTTAAGTTAATCGATTTTTTTATAAATATTATGTAGGAATATTTCTGGGATGGTTTCTGAACTCGGGCTACACATTGGAATTCCATCTTCTTTTGTATAGAATTCATTGTTGTATTTAAAATAATTTTGTTTCAAAATTGTTTTAATAATTTTATTTAATTATCCCATACAATTCTTATTCAAGTATTTATTCTTTAATTATCCGTCTATTATTTCCATAGTTTCATTTATTAATATGTTTGCGTATAAATTAAAAAATGTAAGAAAATCATACAAGAAGACAAAATAGACACATTGGACAATAGCAAAAAAAAATGTTAATTAACTATAAATGGACACTTCATTACCAACAATGAAAGCTTTATCGAAATTTCATAAAAATATACCAACCAATAAGTGTAGAAATGCATCTAATTTTAAACTACCTAAACTAATTAATAATAAAACTTATTTTTTATCTCAGTTTAACCCCTCACAATGTAGATATTTGTTACATGCCACACGACACTTGAGCTTTGCAGTGACACAACCTGTGTGGGAGAGGGGTTTTAAAGTATGGATCACACACATACTTTTTGACCACACAAAGACATGGAGGGCCTCTCCGAATAATCGATCAGATCAATTTCAAGACCTTCTCCGAGACAAAAAAAAAATAAAGAAGAAATAACACATGTAAAAATGCATATTATCTAGCTCACAAAATTTTCAAAATATAAGAATCAATAAAACACCAAAACGACGTCGTCCGACACCAAACTTTATACACAAACATTTCAATAAATGAGACTATGAAAATAATAAGTGAATATTTAAAGGAAGAACATTTGGAATTACGTGGTAATGTGGTACAAATAAATACAATAATAAAAGCAATTTAAAAAAAATTAAATTGAACAGTGAATTCCGTACATAGGAAGATGGAATTCCAATGGGTAGGAAATGTTAGGAATTCTCTCAGAAATATCCCTACATCATTTAGAAGACAAAAAAATCGATAAACGCAAGGGAAAAAATCAGTATTAAATTAATTACATATACGTCGACGACCTTTTAGTAATATACGACAATGAGAATGCCTTGAAAAAACACATTTGAAGAGAATTAAATAAAATTGGCACACATGTGAAATTTACGGAAGAAACGGAAATCATCATCATCATCATCATAGTACATTCACGAATTTAGGCCATTTGTTGACCTGTTTCGGCCTCAAGAGAAACACCATCCAAAAGTCTTTTGAGTGGACGTCGTGGTCTTCTTCTTCCTGCGGGTTGATATCTTAACATTTGTTTGGGTATTCTGTGATCTTCCATTCGATGAACATGTTGCATCCATCTTGACTTATAATCAGAAATTTTGTTTTCTAAAGATTCCATGTGTAATTCTTCTAAGATGTCTTCATTTTTTTGTGATCTAGTAGTAGTACGTATCCTGCAGTCCTCCGAAGGTATCTCATTTCAGCAGATCAAGTCTCTGTATATCCTTCTGTTTCAACGTCTATACTTCGCTACCATACAAAAGAGTTGGAAGAGCCAGTGTTTTATACACTTTTAATCTTGAATGCTTTTGGACTAACTGTGGCTTGAAGATAGAATTTATTAACCCTAAAATCAATAATTGAATTCATTATCTAGATCTCATAATCACCAAAAATTTAAATAGCAATAGTTTGGGCATTAGCATATACGGAAGACTCACCAGCAATAAAATAGTCATACTCGAAAAATCTAGACACCCTTTTCAACAAATAAACAAGCACCTTTATCAGCCTTATAAAATGAATGATAAAATTACTGATAAACAAAGTGTAATTGCAATGAAGAAGTAAACTAAATAAAAACCCTGGTACTCAAAATGGATATAATCAATAAATAATTATCAAATTAGTAAAAAAACGAATTAACAGATATAACTGCACTTAATAAATAGATGAATGAAAATAAAAATGATTTGATAACTCTCGTGTATACAGGCAATCTAAAAAAACTGGCGAAAACAATAAAATTAGGAAGAACGACAAAAATATAAAAACAAGTTATAAAACCAACAATAAACAAAACAATTTTATCTCAAACAAAATAGACGACACGAACATATATAAAAATAAAGGAGGATACAAACTTAAATGCAATAATTGTGATCAATTTTGTATTGTCAGAACCACCAGAAATGTTAATGCAAAATTCAAGAAGCATTCTAAAGATTTCATATACGACAAGGGAAAATAAATTTTGCGAAACACATCAGAGATAATGGTCATGAGTTTAACAAATTGACAACATAATTTCAATATTAAAAAGTGTAGTAAGTACAAAATAAACATCCTAGTGAAAACCAAAATTTTGAAACAAGTGAGAAATAACTTACTTAATGAGAACACAACGAAAAACCTGAACCGTTTATACAAAATGTTAATTGAAAACAATTAGTGCCTAATCAGCTGGTAATGAAGGAACAAATTTCTAAAGGCCTACAATATTTTAATGAGATTTTTTTTAGGATGAGTGAAATCTCAGGTACACGTTTTATTCTTTTAGCTTTTTAACTGAAATAAACTTTCCAAAATTCCGGATTAATCTTTTTAATTCTCTTTTTGTGTAAAAGCTGTTCACCGTGCAGAATCGATTACCAATATGGGCTGAGATATGAATTGCGTTAACTATTTAACTCATGCCCCAAATGGGAGTCAAAGACCAATCATGTTTCAATTAATTTTATTTTACAACCAATGACAGTCGTGTTTCACTCATTCTTTATCGAATTCTCTTCACCACCACCTGTTTTTGTGACAAAGAAAGCTCCTCCTCCTTAATATTCTGAACAGGTCAGATCATTATTTTGTAATGACTGACTCTCCAACAAATACATTGAATATAACAAATAATGAACAGATTCCTTCGAACTACAAATTTGATAATTACATGTTCAATAATTGTGTTTTTAAATCATGATTTTACTGAGTTGTTGACTAAAGAAATAAATTAATAACCTATAATGTTGGTTGTCCACCACTGTGGTCTCGAGGTAGCGTGCTGCTTTGTCAGGCAGCAGGCCCGGGTTCGATTCCTGGTCAGGACAGGCCCCTGGGTGAGGTTTCGTCTGGGTTTTTCCTTACCTGTAAGACAAAAATATCAGGGATCTTAGGACAATGAGTAAGTAAGTATGACGTGATATGTTAGGCGAATATAGAATGTCATTAAATAAGTAGTAGTAGTAAGACTATATTCGAGTAGTTAAATAATCAAAACATATTTATTTACAAATGGAGCGTACGGGCAGTACGTATGTGTTTTTGACAGCTGATATCAACACAGACATACGTATTAATAAAAAAGAACAAACCTAAACAATATATAACATTGCAATTGCATTGCAAATAAAACAATTAAATAATTAAACAACAATGTGAGTAGTATTAAGGTACGTAGACATATGCGCGCCGCGAACACGAACGGCGCGCGCTCTCGGCGCGTGTTATGTTCGTCGAAATTTTTAATTTCAACGAACCTCCTGCGATCCATAGGAAACCCACAAACCTTCAGTAGACATTTTGCAGAGCAGGTGTAACCAACCATGTCTATTCCCTTTCCGTTCTCCCGCTTGTCCTGCATTCTTTCCCAAAAATAGGGACTTTTTTTTTTAAATGCCGCGGGACGCGGGACAAATTGTTAAAAATCGGGACTGTCCCGCCAAAATCGGGACGTCTGGTCACGCTTATTACTTATTACATCTTATAACTTTATTTATACTTTTTCAAATATTATAGCATTAAAGGAATTTAAAAAAAATATGATTTGTATATATATATATGTTTAAAATTATTAAGAATCTATCTCACCATAACATGGCCTTAATTTTTAATAAAGATGTACATGATTATTATACTAGAGGTTGTACTTTATTGCACAAAGATACTAGTTTCTCAAAAAAAAAAAGGTATAAAAGGGATTCGTTATGCATTAATCAACCATTACAATAACTTACCTATTGAATATCAACATTTCACGAATGTTAAACATTTTTCTAATTGTATTAAAAAATATTTTTTCTCATTGCTTTCTTAGTTAATTTTGTTAATTTTATTATTATTAATATTATCCTGTTTAAATATTGTATTTATATGTGTATATATATTGTGCATCTATAGTAGTTTGTATTACTTAAACTTATGCCTGAATTTGTTTTTCTTGTTTTTATTGTTAATTGTTTTATGGCCATTATTTTTTGTATATTGCCCCTTAACATGAGCAGTCTTGCTCTTTGGAGTCTTTGAAGAAAGAAATAAATAATTAGTAATAAATGTTGTTTATATATTGTATTGTTTTGTGATACTTCATACATAATATTATGAAATGAACGTCTTAAATAAATAATGTTTTCTAAATAATTCTAATTTATTCATACAATTACAGTACACACGAAAAAAAAAAACACATAACATTGAAAAAAAAAAAACAGGCATCTCCTTTCAATGATTTTTTTAAATGATCCTTATGTTGAGGATCCCACAATAATTGCTTGCTTCTATAAATATCAATAAGTTTTAACATGTTTTCCTCTGACCACTCTATACTCAAATAATAGGTGCGCACCGAAAACAACGAACCTCTCTGGTACCCGTCCAAATCTAAACAGCGAACCATCAAAGTGTTCATGGAAAAAACCGACAATGAGTGGATCGTGGTGCGAGACGCGCGCGCCGTTCGCGCGCACCTTAAAACCCCGTCCAAATCTGACGAACATGGAGCGCGCGCGCCGCGCGGCGTGCAGGTGTGTACGTACCTTTACAGGGACTCTTGACGTCCCAACTCCTTTCAAAAAACATTAAACTGGAAATATATAAAACTATTATTCTACCTGTTATAATATATGGATGTGAAACATTGGACTCTTACTTTAAGAGGGGAAAGCGGATTACGCGTATTTGGGAATAAAGTTCTTATGAAAATTTTTGGACCGAAGAGAGATGAAGAGACAGGTGAATGGAAAAAAAAAACACATAACAGTGAACTACATGGTCTTTATAGGAAGTCAGATATAATAAGAACAGTTAAGTCTTATATTTTGCGAGGAATAGATTATGGTTCACTTAAATTCCTACATACATGATCCGTAGGCGTTCTTATCTTATTTTTAACTGCAGGACATGTGGCACGAATGGGGAATGAAATACGTGCATGGAAGCTCCTTGTAGGAAAACCAGGGGGAAAATGTCCAGTTAGTAGACCAAGAATGAGGTGGGAAAATAACATTAACTGTAATTTGAAGGAAGTAGATTATACAGGGAATGATTGGAAAACGTTGCCTCTGGATAGGGATGTACGGAGAGCTTATGTCCGTGGGGCCATGGAACCTATAGGTTGGATAGTGCCGGTGAGTTAGTAAGTAGTATAGCTATTTAAGTCGCCCGCGGTGAACTAGTGGTTATGTTCCTTGCCTCTGGTCACGAGGGTCCCGGGTTCAAACCTGGTCATGGTTGATGGATTTTTTTTTAGCATGGAGGGAGCAAGTTCTCCGGGAAGGACTCAAGGCGTGGATCCCGAGTCTGAAATTTTTTAAGCTCGTAAAATATCCTTAAGCCTGAATAAAGAGACCTCTAAGCAAATTTACCGGCCTCACCATCCTAGTATTATCGTAGTTGCCTGCTAGATGTGTCATTGAATCGGTGTGTTGACCGCATATCATTCATGACATCTATCGGCATATAAGCGCAACTAAATTAGCTTGGTATATACCTCTTCCGAGGTAGTTCCAGTTGTAGCGTAAACAAACCAGATGTATGATCTGCAATTTCATTGGTGGAATAACTGTTTACCTTTAAGCGTGTAGAAAAAATATAGTTCGCTTTCTAACACTCGAAATAAATAAAATAAAAATATATATTATCTAGCACATGTCTATATACGCTTTATGGGATAATTTTGAAATATATAATTACAATTATTTAACTTTTATAGAAAAAACACTATGAGGTGTAATTTAAGATTTAAATAGAAATGTTTTATTCCTAATCTCATATCCAGTCATCTAATTTTTGCGGATTCGAAACCTGGGAAAGAAAATACTGAAGATAAAGCTGCCCAGGCTTCGAAACCAGTATAATTATAAGAGTGGATATGAGGTGATCTTGATAATATAAGTACAATTTTAATAAATTTAATAATTAAGTATTTCATTGTTTGTTACAAATTTCAATTGTTTCAAATGGCTGCTTCTCCTATACATTTCTTTAAACATTGAACGAAAAAGAAGGAACGGAAAAGCAGAGAGAAAGAACTTATTTTGAATGTGTTCAAACTGTTCAGTGAAAAATATCCTACATTATCCATTCAGAATGTGATAAAAATAACAGCAGAATTTACATGTAAGTTATCAGCATGGCGCATATATTCTGCTCGTAAATCTAATTGAAATTGTAAATAATGGATATCTATCGATGTCATGGAAAATGCCTAAACGTCTGATTAGATAGGCTCATATATATATTTTTAAATAAATAAGTAAGAAATGGAAGTTACTTATTATTGTTAACATCTTATCTTGCATTCAGTCTTATATCCCGTAAAATACCATGTAGCCTAAAAAACAATATTTGTATAATTGACACTTCCATAGACAATTCAGTCGTATGGCAGGTAAAAGTAGTACTACGGCTCCCCCAATAGACGGAGTCGGCGGGGTAGGTTAAAAAATCGATGAACAGTACGGCAGTACACGTTTCTCCGTCAATCTACTTCTTGGCATCAATGAAAGACAAAAATTGTTATTGTGAGTTATCCGTAAAAGAAAAAGATATGCTGCCGCGGATTTTTCTTTTTACTTCAAAACATCCAGGAAATTCTATTTTATCGATCTGTAATATTATTTTGTCGATTTTTGACATTTACACCCATAACAATTTATTTTTAGAAATGGCGTCTCTGTGTTCTGTTAATGTGCACATATTTTTGTTTTTTGCATTTTCCCATAATTTGTATTTTTCATATTTTGGTACATATTCCTCTGAAACTATGAAATATAGGAGAATCAGTTTTGGCATGAATATGCAGTTTAAAGAGCTTAATAATAATAATAATAATAATAATAATAATAAGGTAAATTTATCTCTGTGCTATTGCTAATATTTTAAATATAGGAAAATGTATGCAAAATGTTTAACAAAATAAATAATAGTTTTAAAACTAAAACAACACGCTTTATTAGAAAACCGAACTAAAAATGAAAAATAATTTTAATTTCCAACATGCTTGGGATAAAATTAAAATGGTCAACAAAAAATCATCTCCAAGGTATCTAGAATAAAACTAGTTATATTAAAAAAAAATACCATCAAAAGCTTGGGGTGCTTTTTATGGTTTTTACGTTTCCTTCTTAGAGACTTTACTTTTTCCAATATCTGTTTGTTTCTTAACGTTCTCATTTCCTTAATTTCATCCTACATACACTACCCACTCCTTTTCCGTTTCCCAGCATTTAATTTATCTCCATTCTTATCACATCACCTTTCATACCATCTCTTGTTGGGATAAATCTAGCGTGATTTAGCAAAGCACGGGTGTTTAAAATGTGTGATTGTGGTGATCCAGTGGGACACATTCCTGTACTTCTTCATGACTCCTGTGTCTGAACAATGAATAGGACGAAAGAGAGAGTTGTAGCCTCTCATCGAGGCCTTGCGAGCATGTCCAAATTAATGGCGGTATGGATCATATGCGATCCCTTGATGCGTATCGAACCAGGAACACCATAACATACTACATATCACTGTACAGTGGATTTCATCTCGTTGATTTCAGAAAGTAATTATTGTGGAGTAAAACAATTAACATGCTCCACTAAGGAATAGGCTGTTCTATGCTTTTCCAAACCCTATCCTTATGACACCTTCGCACTATATACGTTTTCTATTTTTAATAAAATTCCGTAGTATTTTAAACATTTTTTCAACGATTTTGAAAACATATTTTACAATCATTGAATATTTATCTATGTACGCAAATTGTGGTCTTTATCTCTCAAATATTTTTCAAAGTTCTACAGAATCACATTAAGCATGCGCGAATGCTTAATATAAGTTTCTCCAGATGGCAGGAAATATCTCTGAAATCGGTGTGACCAACATTCACAATTAATTCCAAAATATATTTTTAAAAAGTCGCTTCATTTTATTAGGTTTCGATGGGAAAAGTTAGTGTAGATCAGATTAGTTTATAATTTATTAATTAGTATGCATGTCATTTCCTGATATTTGTGCTGCTTTATCAGCTTGTTTCTTTACTTCTTTTATTGCATTTTTAGTGTTTGTTATTAATACACCCAAATAATTAAATTCTAATACTTGTTCTATAATTTATCTTACCAGTTCTAATTTGTATCTTACTGGTTCTTTTTATTTTGTTAAGCATTTAGTCTTATTCGTATTGTTTCCATATTGTATTTTCAGGCATTTATATTAAATTGATGTAAAGCTATTTGTAAATTATCATCAGATTCTGAAAGGAAAACGATATTATCTGCATAAAATATAAAGTGAAATCTAGTGTTTCCCATTTTATAACCCAAACGTGGTGGTATGTTTTCAATATTTCTATCCATTAAAATATTAAATAAGAATGAACTTAAATAGTCACTTTACCTGATGGCCTTTGTGCGCGTTATTTATTCAGTTTGCTGTTCTTTTACATTGATTACTGTTTTGCAGTGTGTGTTAATTGATATTATTGCTCTAATCAGTTCATTATGGATTTCAGTCTCTCTCAAGACATGTACAACATCTTCAAGCTGTATTCTAGCAAAAGATTTCTTTATATCCATGTGAAGAAATATCTATATATTTGATACAACACACACACACCACACACACACGCACGCACGCACGCACGCACGCACGCACGCACGCGCGCACGCGCGCACACGCACACGCACACGCACACGCACACGCACACGCACACGCACACGCACACGCACACGCACACGCACACGCACACGCACACGCACACGCACACGCACACGCACACGCACACACACACACACACACACACACACACACACACACATATTTATTTATTTATTTGTTTCACACAACAAAAACTAAACAAATAATAAGCACATGTGAAATGAATATCTTAAAACTATTCAGGGGAAAGCATAATTTGATAAGATACACAACACATACATTAGGGACAAATCTCAAATTCAAGATATTATCAAATTTATTATAGGTAGACGAAAATATTGGAAAAGTCATATAGTAAGAATGGAAGGCAACCGACTTGAAAAAAAAAGAGCTAAAGTAATTAGATCAATGGACGGGAGAAGAACAAGAGGAAGATGAGCCAAGAGATGGATAGACAGTGAATGCATATCCAATACGTCTTTCTCCGAGGAGTGATTTTGGAAGTAAGCAGGATAAAAATCCTACAAATTATGAAGAAGAAGAATCATGTCATTTATATTGTTAGGTTAGGAACTGAGGAGTTAATGTACATACATTTCTTATAAATATATTTGGGAGTTTATTACAGGTTGATTATTCCAATTTCACAGATTTATCCTGCCCTAGTAGAAGTTACATTAAGCGTTTGCGCAAGCGCACTGCGTTCTGTAGAATTTAGAAATAAATCATTGATCAAGTGAGCTGCGTATTACGAAGCTTTTCCCAATAACCTAAAAGTTAGGTTGCCGTGTTAACTAAAATCCCGATACCATCTACTAATCTAAAGACTATTTAGATGATGACGTTGATATGGCGTATTTTACTATATATTTTGAAATGGTCGTATACAAGTCTTTGTTATCATTATTGTTTTATTTGCCAATGTTAATTAGCAGCTAAAGTATGTCTACAAAGGTCTGAATAGTGTAGAAGGGAATCGTTAGTAGAGCGAACGAGAAAGCGTAAGACCAGACTTTGAACGTACAGTCGCAAATCATGAAAAGTGAAGCACGCTACACAACATTAATTTAATACTTTTATTTAAAGTATATAAACAAGGCGAACTATAATCTTACCTTTATAGAATGAAAATTAAGTACGGGTGACACAGACTTAAAAGTCACAGACCGTAGTGACGGATCCTATTTCAGCTATTTGTAGCTTTTGTAGTTTAATGTCTTCGGAATTTGAACCTGGTAATAATAGGACATTTGTTTAGAGACATATGTTTTAGAGTCTCCAGATTCTTTTATATGCTGTAAATCTACAATACGATACACCTAATTTCAGTTCCCTTCCGAAGGAACCCATATTCAATACTTATCCTAAAAAGTGCACCGACCCTGGTTGTTTTGAATCCTGGTTGTTTTGGAACAAAAGTCGGATGATGATAACTAGTAGTCCACAAGGTACGACTATATAAGGCTTTAAAATATTAATTTTTTTACAGCATTTTCCTTATTCGTTGTTATTTTGGGATAGATGTTGGAAGCATTATTTTATTGTGGATTAATTAATTACGTAAAATAAAACATCTCTCTCTCTCTCTCTCTCCTCTCTCTTTCCATTCCTTAACCTCTCCACACTCCACACGGATCTTACTTGGACACGACCTGTCGCGAGAATATTTCGAATTCTTTACCATACTAGGTAGCACAAATTTTTAATCACACAAGGACATGGGGAACCTCCCTGGATAAATAATGTGCTCAATACCAGGATCACCTCCGAGACAACTTGAACATAAGACGAAAGTTATATTTATGATTATTTGTGACTTAAATTTTCCCGGCATTTGTCTTACAGGTGAGTAAAAACGGCGAAAAAAAAACTCACGAAACATCTCCCGTCCGGGTATCAAATCCGGGTTTGCTGCGTATTAAAACTAAATGTACCGGTAATAAAATCGGTAGATCTGAACTCAAATAATTGTGCGATTTTTGTATTGTATATATTTTTCATTTTCTAAAACAATCCATGCTAATTCTTATAACATTTTTTCTTATATTCCCTTCTTGCAATGTTTACAGTTGTTTTACATTAATGTTGATTTATTTCTTCTTCGCATTTTGACACTAACAGGAACACATCATCCACTCCATTCTCTCTCTCTCTCTCTCTCTCCTCTCTCTCTCTCTCTCTCCTCTCTCTCTCTCTCTCTCTCTCTCTCTCTCTCTCTCTCTCTCTCCTCTCTCTCTCTCTCACACACACACACACACACACACACACAACACACCAGAACCTCATAGAATGTGGACAATATATTTATAATTTCTATTCTTGTAACGAAGTATAATTATGTGCGATGAGCATATGTATTTTAAATTAATTAATTTTAGTACATATTATTTTATTTTCAAAAGCACGATTCGTTACCATGTTAGCATATTATAAAAGGCATATTGCATAATAAGGTCGTTTTAAAAGTCACTACTTTATTTCTCATCATATAAAATACTATTTTTATCGAGCGAATTGTTTCAAGCGATGGCGTTTGTTTCACTAATTCGGAAGGTCCAGGGAACAAACCCCGGTATCAACCAAGTTTTCCCTGGTTTTCCTCAATCATCAAGGGAAATATTGGATTGCTATTTAATTAGCAGGTCTCATTTCATCAGAATCATCATTTAATATTGTTATCTAATATATAAAAATTGTTTGTTTGTTTGTTGGTTTGTTTGTTCGTACGTATGGTCCGATTGTGATGGGGTTTTTTGCAAATTGTTCAGGAGATTCCCGGGATGAACATAGGCTATAAGAGAGTTGTGGTACCCAACTCCTACACCCTTAAAAATCACCCTTTGTAGTGAAAAACATGAAAAAATCCTTTTTTTTTAAACGCTTAAATGGCTTATGCTGCCTAAACCATAACAAATATACAAAATTAATTTACACAGAATTGAATATCTCAATAACCTCTATAAAAAAAAAGTCCGCGGCAGCATACCTTTTTCTTTTACGGATAACTCACAATAACCATGTTTGTCTTTCATTGATGCCAAGAAGTAGATTGACGGACAAAGCGTGCACTGCCGTACTGTTCATCCGGTTGTGATGGGGCTTTTTGCAAAATGTTCAGGATTTTCCCGGAAAGGTTATAGGCTACAAGAGAATATTAATGCTCGAGCCCTTTCCCCTTAAAAATTGCCCTTTGCAGTGAAAAGTAAGATAAAAGCGGCTTTTTGTACGCTTAAATGTCTTACGCTGCCTAAACCACAACAAATGCACCAATAAGTACATGGAATTGAATATGTCAAAAAGCTCTACAAAGAAGCTCGCGACAGTATATGTTTATCTTTTAGGGATAACCCACAATGACCATTTTTGTCTTTCATTGATGCCAAGAAGATCGGGATTAAGTAGATTCCCGGGCAAGCAGAGCAGCAGCACGGATAACTCGAAATAACAAATTTTGTTTTTCAGCTCATTAACGCCAAATACATCGGCATACGTAGATTCCCGGGCAATGCCGGATAATCAACATGGGGTATCTAAAAATAATAAATATATAAATTTATAAATATAATTATTTCCTTTCACTTATTCAACTTAATGTAGAAATACATTATTATTTACTTAGACGTAGCAGCTCGCGCCGGGTATTAGCTAGTAATAAATGAAAAACCTACCTGACCAGAATCGTACCTGGGCCCGCGTCGTCGGAAAAAGAGCATCTTACGGATTGTTCCACTGAAGCGAACGATTGGAATACTGCATGAAGAGAGACTTATGTCGTCCGCTTTATACTCATACGAGTCAGAACATGTAACAACGTACTGGTGTGAATCGCTCTTCGAAACTCTAACTTTCCATCATCAAGAGTTGCGTCATAATATTTTTCAAAGGCTGTACATATCTTCTTATTTTTGTGCAGTGCTTAAAATATCAAAATATGGTTAACAATTTGATAAATGACTACTCTAGCAACAAGATGAAAAAACATTTTATGTGGAGAATCACATGTGAATAAAATTAGCAAATATTCATGTATAATTCTTAATTATATATTTATTTGATATTAGTGGTTGCCCAGCGGTAGAAAGTCGACCATAATTCATTATTTGTTTAAGTTTGTCACAAATACGTCATCATGCATTAATTTTCGATTTATTTTAACAATACGAACTATAGGAAATATGTGGCTAAGCCATATTTGATGAAAAATAACGCGTCATTTGACATTTGTATACCATTTATACTATTTAAATTTGCATTTAGCCTATTATTATGTGCACGGGAATATATATATATATATATATGTATACACACATACATATATTCCTTCTTCTTTGTCTCTCACTTCGACTCGTCAATGTTCTATGTCAAAGTATAATAGAAATAAGTGCGAATATGTAAATATAAAAACATGTAATGCAATTACTGAAACCAAGATTAGACAGGGTTTAATTCAGATTTAAATAATAGAATACTCAATTTTTAAAACCAGTAATCATAAATACGCGAGCAATTCACATTACTGCTGCACAATATTATTTTTGCAACAATGCACTTTCAGTATGAACGTAACAAATGAATTAGTAATACATATAATTTTTTTGCGCGATAGTGCGTTTTGTCGTACTTAGAGCAATGGCGACCATGATTGAAAGTTCAACTTCCTACATTTCGGGGTTGCCAATCTAAATAACTATACTGTAATATTATATTTACAACCACGTGCGAGAAGTAAAACCACTGCTCTCTATGTATACTATGTATAATGTATATATAAAAATATCGAAAAGGTAGTGTTAATATACATTATACGAGACAAATCACTGCATTTTAAATGAACTGAACTTTATTTGGAACTATATAAATCAATAAATACGTACTTGCGGACATTTTATCAATAATTGTTCTCAAGACCACCTGAACATTGCCCACACTGTTAATGTTAGTATTTTTTTTATAATGAACGCATTTCCAACAAAGATGTTATTATTTTATTATTATTCATTATTTTGAAAACACCATCGCGCAAAAAATAATGTACAACGTCCGTTTGTAAAGTGTTTTACAGAATCTCGAAAATTAAAAACCTCGCTGTCGCTCGGTTTTTAAACATTTCCCCTCGAATACTCACTTCCCAACCTTGTATCGTAATATACCATTATTTTGTTTAATTATTTTTTGTAACACATATTATATTAAATTTTATTTTTCTGCAATTCTGTATATGAATTTTAATTATGCCAAATATCACACTAATCCGTGCGCACAATGTGCTTAAAAATGGGTACACATTTTTCTTCACATATTAATATATAGATTACATATTTAATTACATATTTTACTATATTTAGCTACATGTTTATGTAGGTCTACATATATCTCAATTAGATAGTACATAAAAATCCGGGCTCTAACCATAATCAGTCCAGGACTTCTATTCAGAACACCGCTGTTTTCGCATTCCTCTCTGTAATTATCTTCATCATTCATCATCATGAACAAATCCTCTTTAGGTCATGTGACTTGTGACGGTAATCTTAAGGAATATGGTCTTGATCTTTCCACCGATGTTTTGGTTTTCCTTGGTTTGTCTGTATTTATCATCATCATCATGAACAAATTCGTTTTAGGCCATGTGGCCTGTACGGTAAACCTAGCGAAGATGGTCTTGATCTTTCTACCGATGTTTTGGTCTTCCTTGGTCCCTATGTCCAGTTGGAGTATATTGGAATGCCAATTTTGGAAGTCTATTTATTGCCATTCTTCTCAGATGATTTTTCCATTCTTGTTGGTATCTTTGTATATCTTCATTAAACTTGTTACTCCAAGTAACAAGTTATCTGTATTTAATGGTTTACAAATTTCTACTTTGCCGTAAGTATCTAATTTGTGCAGGCCTTATCTCGCTGTTCTGGTAGATTTTTTCCCTTTAAAAGCGCATTTAATTCTGCAGTCACTTCATCTGCAGTATTTTTATGATTTTGTGATACAATCCTCTTTAGAACTGACTTGAATCCTTCATTTAGGTTCTGTTTGCAACCACGATTCGTTTTTCAAGAAAATGTTTTATCTTTACACAAGTGTGCAGACATAATCTAAGAAACTCACGCTACCTCGAGATACAGCGGTGGGCACACATTATGTAGTTACATATTATAAGGGCAAAATTCAATGACTTGCGAATAATGAAACAGTTTTGCAGTACAAGAGTATTTTATTTTATTCACATGGGGGGGAACTATGAAAAAAGTAGTGGCATTTCAGACTCTGACAGTGAGAAACAGTTAACGATTTACAACTGAATGTGTTAAATTCACACAGTATCTTAAATTCTCTTTTCGACCTTAGTGCGGAATTGTAGGCATTGTTTGACTGTATTTGTTTTCCATTGTTGATGTTCAACTTCAAAAACTAAAAATACTGTTTAATATTAATAACAATTGGTTTTTGCATTGTGCACTTTATCAATATCCATAAAACACACGTGCAATAAAGTATTGAGTACTTAAACTTTAAAATGTTTTCTTCTCAAAATTTTAATAAATCGACCTTGATCATTAGTCCTGTTTTTTATACACAATGTTCTGCCATAGAGCAGGTCCTTTACTGCAATACAGCATTTTCATGATATGGTTTGCAGCTTCACTAGGGAATTATAGGTGTGACAGCTTCCCATTGCCTTCCACATCGGTGATGGATAATGGTAATGTCCGGGGACCGTTTGGGCCTCAACGTTTTCTGACATTTGTCTTACAATTGAGGAAAATAAAAACTCTCCCAGAAAGCTTGTCCCGACCGAGAATCGAACCCAGGCCGGCTGCGTGACAAGGCAGCACACTGCTTCGAGACCATAGCTCTGGACGTTATTCCTGTGTACCCTTAATTTATTATTGACATTTTTGTTCCTAAGTTACGCGACAGGAAATTGATTGTATTCTGATCCCAGTAGAAATCGTTGCGAATCTTATTGTAATTCAGTTGCTATGAAACTGTGTCTTAAATAGAAAATAAATTCTATCTGTTGCAAATGCTCTCTAAATTCTGTGTAAGAAAATATAATCACAAGGAATTAAAGGGACATATTATACAGCCTTGAGTTAAAAATTATTTTACAATAATTGAGCCAATATATATATATATATATATATATATATATATATATATATATATATATTCTATATATGTATATATATATATTATTATTAACTCCATGAACCGGCATTGCAAAATCATACAATAAAAAATCTATGTAAACTGTGGACAGTGAAATAAATACAAATTCCAGTAAGGTACGTAAAAACTGAATATTATCAAGTAGAGAAAAAAAGGAATGATAACAAAATCAAGAGAAATTAAAAGGACAAAGTCGACTCTTTTAAGTTATAAATCATTTATTACAATAACTGAACATATAGTAAGTAATGTCTGTTTACTTCATGAATGGAGTGAGTAAATTACTGTAATAAACATGATTTTCAACCTGTGGTAAATAAAAAAAGGAGTTCCTGTAAGCTACATATAAACTAATGATCATTAAGGATAAATTTGTATTCGTACAGCAAAAATCTAACTAAAACAGAAAAAAAAATGTTTGATCTAAAATGAAGCTCTAAATTATAAATAAAGCAACACATAGCTATAAAGTACAAAGTGAATAGAAGACATCAAGATAATATATTCAAAATTAAGTATAATTAATCAAAAAATAGTAATTTGGGCAATATTATAGCCTACGTTCAATAACAGGGAAATAAGTCATACAAAATGATCTCCGACTTCATAGGGAGCAGTTAGATTTCTATCGAGATCCTCTTGTGGGATATAAAGGAAAAAACGCTCACCAAATTTTTCCTGACTCCCGAGTTAAGACTAGAAAAATATCGGGTTCTTCCAGTGGGAAAAGAGGACAAAACGTCCCATGAAAAGTTTCCCCGACTCCCGAGAGAACAGATATAAAAATATAGGACACTTCCAGTGGGAAAGAGGAAAAAACGTTACACAATATTTTCCACGACCCCCAGTGAAAAATGTGAAAAAACCTGGATCCTCCAGTGAGAGAACAGGAGAAAACATCCCACATAATTTGTCGCAACATCCGAGCGAAGAAATTGAGAAATCTCCAATGGGAGAAGAGTAAAAAATTTGTCCCATAAAATTTTCCCCGACTCCCGAGGGAACAACTTCATAAATATCGGAATCCTCCTGTGGAAGAAGAGGAGTAAACGTCCCACAACTTTCTCCCCGACTACCGAGGGATTCACTTTAACAAATCGGGATCCTCCATTGCTAGAATAGAATAAAAAGTTCCACAATACATTCCCCAACTCCTGAGGGAAGAACTTTACAAATATCGAGATATTCCAGTGGAGAAAAAGGAGAAAACGTCTCACAGCATTTTCCCGCCTCCCCAGAGAAAAACTAAAAAAAAAGTGATTCTCCGGAGAGAAAAGAAAAAAAAATGTCCCAAAACAATTTCCCTGACTCCCGAGGGAAAATTTTGAAAAAACGGATCCTCCAGTGGGAGAAGATGGGAAAACGTCCCACAATATTTTCCCGGACTCCCGGGGGAAAAACTTCAGATGTATTGGGATCGACCACTGAGAGAAGAGGAGAAAACATTCCACAACATTTCCCCGATTTCCGAGGGAAATATTCGAAGAAATATCGGGATCCTCCAGTGGGAGAAGAGGAGAAAACATCCCACAAATTTCTCCGACTCCCGAGAGAAATACTCCGAAAAAATATCGGGATCATCCAGTGGGAGAAGAGGAGAAAATATCCCACAAATTTCCCCGACTCCCGAGGGAAACACTCGAAGAAATATCGGGATCCTCCAGTGGGAGAAGAGGAGAAAACGTCCCACAAATTTCCCCGACTGCCGAGGGAAATACTCGAAGAAATATCTGGATCCTCCAGTGGGAGATGAGGAGAAAGCATCCCACAAATTTCCCACTCCTGAGGGAAACACTCGAAGAAATATCGGGATCCTCCAGTGGGAGAAGAGGAGGATAGTCCCACAAATTTCCCCGACTCCCGATGGATATACTCGAAGAAATATCGGGATCCTCCAGTGGGAGAAGAGGAGAAAACATCCCACAAATTTCACCAACTCCCGAGGGAAATACTCGAAGAAATATCGGGATCCTCCAGTGGGAGAAGAGGAGAAAACATTCTACAAATTTCCCCGACTCCCGAGGGAAATACTCGAAGAAATATCGGGATCCTCCAGTGGGAGAAGAGGAGAAAACATCCCACAAATTTCTCCGACTCCCGAGAGAAATACTCCGAAAAAATATCGGGATCCTCCAGTGGGAGAAGAGGAGAAAATATCCCACAAATTTTCCCGACTCCCAAGGGAAATACTCGAAGAAAGATCGGGATCCTCCAGTGGGACAAGAGGAGAAAACGTCCCCACAAATTTCTCCGACTCCCGAGGGAAATACTTGAAGAGATATCGGGATCCTCCAGTGGGAGAAGAGGAGAAAATGTCCCACAACATTTCCACGACTCCCGAGGGAAATACTCGAAGAATGATTGGGATTCTCCAGTGGGTAGAAGAGGACAAAACGTCCCACTACATTTTCCCGATTCCAGAGAGAAATCCCTTAATAATACCGGGATTCTACGTCGGGAGAGAGTTCTTAGCGTTTCACAGTATTTTCTCCCACACACGACCGTCGTGGTTGAACAATTCTGGATTTCCGTGGATATAATTATCTTTGTGTAACAGTTACATTGAAATCAGTTCATTTCAGTATCACAGTTATCGCTATCTTTAGTTCCATGAATAATTTTAAGCAACGTCTTAGTAAAGTGTAAATTGATGTTCCGTAAGTGAACTGTTAGTAATGTCTGCACTTAAATGTAACGTTAATAATTGTAAACTGTAACTAGTAAGCCTGTGTTAACATAGTGTGTAGTTAGATTTAATTATGTAACTTTATCATAGTTAATGTAGATTTTTTAACTTTAATGTTAGTTTAACTTCTTTAATATATGAATATTATAGGATTAATTTGTGTTTCATTTTATGATAAATGCTCACTGTATTTATATTCTTGAGGTTGCAACGCGCAAGGGAACGGTTTAAGGCATGGTGCTACGGGAGTAGCTCTGGGTTGATCCTAGGGGAAGAAATGTTCTTATGGAGTTTCGGACAGTCCCAACCCAACATCATGAGTAGTTTGGGTAGCTACAATAAGTAGCGGCTCCAAGTTGAGAAAATAAGTTGTAAGGCAGGAGGAACCGTCATTTTGATCACATATATACTGGTGGACGATTGTTCTGCATAATGATTAATAGGCTATATGTGGATATAAGGCCAGCAGCTGGCTTGTAGGGCACGGACCTTCTAGGCACCTCGCGCCTGTCAGTTTAATGAGGAACGGAAAGAAGGGATAGCACTCCCCAGTAGTGACATGGTTGCCGGATTATTCATTCGGTCAACGACTACTGAAGGTGTCGGATCATTTAAAAAGCATAGTATTTGTCAGCGGTCCCCTCCTAGTCAAATAATACAACACAGGTGAAAGGAAGTGGCAAAATAGTAAGAAAAGGAAGAGAATCAACAGGACATTTCTAGCAAAATTTCTGCGTGAATATTTAATTTGGGATATATATATATATGAAATGAAAAGAAAAATAAATGCCTGAACCGGAATTTGAACCCAGATCTCTGAATTGATACTTCAGTGTGCTACCGATTACGCCATCCAGATAATCTCACTATAAACATTTATTTTTCTATATATAATATATATATATATATATATATATTCTCTATCACGAGAGGTAACTAGAACTGAGTCTCACTGCCCTCTAGTGACTACTACATACACACACACAAAACACACACACACACACACACACACACACACACACACACACACATATATATATATATATATATATATATATATATATATGTGTGTGTGTGTGTGTGTGTGTGTGTGGTCTCCCATTTATTTTCACTGCCCGAAATATACTGTATTTGTAGGTAAGTACAAAATGTAAAACTGTTTTATAGAAAGGTTGTCAAACTATGTGGGGTGAATAACATTGATAATAATAATTAATGGATTTTGTAGCGTTGTTTGTTAACAAGATATGAATACTAACTTTGTTTTCTTCAATGACACCATGTATTTTTTCTTCGACGCATTAATTAAGCACTCCAAGACCAGCATGTTATAAATAGTAGCGATGGTATCACCAGCATTGTTTGCATGTAATTTATCCATGAATCGCCTCCATCACGAACAAGATAAAGATACTGGTAGACGGAATTGTGCAATCTTATATATAAAAGTTGTATGTTTGTTTGTTTGTATGTTTGTTTGTTTGTATGTTTTGTTTTGTTTGTTTGTTTGTTTGTTTGTATGTTTGTTTGTTCGTACTTTATGCGCGGTCATACCGTTGATCTGATTGTGATGGGGTTTTTGCAAAATGTTCAGGAGATTCCCGGGATGAACATAGGCTATAAGAGACTCCTACACCCTTAAAAATCGTCCTTTCTAGTGGAAAACATGAAAAAAGTAGCTCTTTGGACGCTTAAATGACACGCTGCCTAATCCATAACAAATACACAAAATTAATAGTTGAATGCAGGCTTTCACGGCCGGTAATCATAATGTTGAGTGATTCCGGGTTATGTGGCCGTGGTCCATAGTTGGTGTTGATACCATAGTTGGTGTTGATACCAGACGTTTCGCCCTCAACTGCGGAGGGCATCTTCAGTGGCGAGTGCTTCTAGGCGTGTTTCCTGGTCGGAAGATCTACTTAGAGTGAGCGCTGTGAACGTAGAGGACGTTGTATTGATACTAGTGGTGGGTGCAGGGTGAGTGGGCGTGGCTCTTGCTGATTGGCTAATGGTCGTCTCCTTGTTGTCACTGGTGTTAATGCATTTATTTTCTAGTTTATGAAACCAGGCCTTAGACAGTTTGATACCTTCCTCTTTTCTGTTAATATTTCCCTTATGCTTGTATATTTCTATAGCCTCTCGGTATAATCTAGGGAAATAGTAGGAAGTTGTGGCTAAAACTTGTGTATCGTCGAATAGAATCTGGTGTCCATTCATAATGGCATGTTCTGCTACAGCTGATTTATCCATTTCTCCTTGTCTGCAGTTTCTTTTATGTTCTGATAAACGGGTGGCTATACTTCTTTTCGTGGTCCCTATATATGATTTACCACACGAACAAGGAAGTCGATATACGCCGCAAGTGGAGAGAGGTGGCCGAGGATCCTTAGCTGAGCGAAGGCAGTCTTCTATTTTTCTTGTAGGTCTGTAAACTGTTTTTATGTTGTATTTTCGTAGGAGTTTTCCGATACGATCTGTGACTCTTTGTACATATGGTAAGTAGGCTATGCTGGTTGAGGGTGTGTTATCCATTCTGACGTGCTGTCTTCGTGGATGTATGGTTTGTCTTCCAGAAAAATGGCTACACATCCAAGGAAATAAGACAAACCATACATCCACGAAGACAGCACGTCAGAATGGATAACACACCCTCAACCAGTATAGCCTACTTACCATATGTACAAAGAGTCACAGATCGTATCGGAAAACTCCTACGAAAATACAACATAAAAACAGTTTACAGACCTACAAGAAAAATAGAAGACTGCCTTCGCTCAGCTAAGGATCCTCGGCCACCTCTCTCCACTTGCGGCGTATATCGACTTCCTTGTTCGTGTGGTAAATCATATATAGGGACCACGAAAAGAAGTATAGCCACCCGTTTATCAGAACATAAAAGAAACTGCAGACAAGGAGAAATGGATAAATCAGCTGTAGCAGAACATGCCATTATGAATGGACACCAGATTCTATTCGACGATACACAAGTTTTAGCCACAACTTCCTACTATTTCCCTAGATTATACCGAGAGGCTATAGAAATATACAAGCATAAGGGAAATATTAACAGAAAAGAGGAAGGTATCAAACTGTCTAAGGCCTGGTTTCATACACTAGAAAATAAATGCATTAACACCAGTGACAACAAGGAGACGACCATTAGCCAATCTGCAAGAGCCACGCCCACTCACCCTGCACCCACCACTAGTATCAATACAACGTCCTCTACGTCCACAGCGCTCACTCTAAGTAGATCTTCCGACCAGGAAACACGCCTAGAAGCACTCGCCACTGAAGATGCCCTCCGCAGTTGAGGGCGAAACGTCTGGTATCAACACCAACTATGGTATCAACACCAACTATGGACCACGGCCACATAACCCGGAATCACTCAACAACACAAAATTAATGTTCACAGAATTGAATATCTCAAAAAGCTCTACAAAGAAGTCCGCGACAGCACATGTTTATCTCTTACGGATAATTCACGATAACCATTTTTGTCTTTCATTTGCCAAGAAGATCGAAACAAGTACGTAGATTCCTGTGCAAGCTTAGCAGCACATGGCGGGTATTTGCGGATAACTCACAATAACGAATTTTGTCTTTTAGCTCATTTATGCCAAGAAGAGCGAGATAAGTAGATTCCCGGGCAACACCGGGTAATCGGCACGGGGAATCTTAAAATAATTACGATATACATTTATAATTATTTTTCATCTTATTTATTTAACTAATCACAAGAAGTACATTAACTTTCGTCTTTCAGCCCATTTATGCCAAGAAGATCGGGATTAGTAGATTACCGGACAACGCCCGGGTAAACATTAAGAGGTATATAAAAATTATTACGATATAAGTATTTCCTCCCACTTATTGAACTAAACGTAAAACACAATAATTTTCGTATTTCAGCACATTTATATCAAGATCGGGATAAGTAGATTCCCGAGCAACGCCGGGTAATTAGTACGGGGTATCTAAAAAATATACATTTATAATTTTTTTTATTTTACTTATTCAACTAAACATAAAACACGTTAATTTTCATTTATTTAGTCGTAGCAGTGCATGCCGATATTAGCTAGTTAAAAATAAATAAAAAAAAGTTAAAATAATAAATATACACATGAAATCAGATTTTAAAAGCAAATACAATTATTAAAAAAAATAATGCTCATAGTTTCATATCGTCACTATAAAATAGAATCCAATGTATCTCAACTTTTTCCCCTCTTACTGGAGGCCGTAGATCTTAAAAACAGTTGTACACTATTCTCATACAGCGACCATTTAGACATCTGTTGTAAGCTTTCGAGATCGTTAGGGTTCGCGTCTAAACTTACTATTCAACCTTTTCTTAAAATAATTGTCATTATGGAACAAAATTTGGTTGGGTTGTACGTAACAAGATATTTACTTACGCAACAAGACATTTTAATGCAATTCATCACATTACTAAGTGATATTTGTAACATTTTTTATCCCCGGAAAATTACCATCGTGCAAGTATGTTAATATAATGTGAACTTTACGAGTGGAAATGTGTTTTCACGTTGTAACCGTCGGCCATTTTGAATTTCCATAGAAGAGGCAATTTTTTACGTTTTTAAACACATTTACAATGTAACGAATCTAAAAGCTAATCTAACCTAAGTCAATCCCATGAAACGGCCTTTTTTACGCGGTGAAATGTGTACATTTGTTTGTGTTTTACGCGGTTAAATTCGGACATAAATCGTTGTAACCGGCAGAGAAGCACTGTTATCGACAGATCTTTGTTCTTGAGATCAGTTCTAATCGACAGAGATGCTGGTTAGTAATGTGGTTATCGCTGGTTATCAGTGTGATTATCGCTGGTTATCAGTGTGGTTATCGCTGGTTATTAGTGTGGTTGTTGCTGGTTATGACGGCCATTTTGAATTTTTATAGAATAACTGTTGTAATCATAGTGGTCATGACAGGAAATAGTCCCACTTTTACCCCCATATTTTGATAATTAAATTCCGGGGCTAAATATTTTTAATATATCATTTTATAATTATGTATTGCATTTAAGTGGTAGGCCTATTTAGTTGCCTAATTAAATATCGTGCTAGCTACCGCGGTGCCCTGAGATTTATGTTCTAATAGTTAAGATTGCAATATAGTATAAGTTTTTAAATGAATTGAAAATAAATTATTTTATGAATATAAATTTAAAAAGTTTCTTCAGTGATATTTGTGGAATCTAGCGTTATTACCTTGATGAAACACGCTATTTTTGCATTAGTAAATAAATATTGTTCCATTTACATTAGCATTATACTAAACTATTTTGCAATTCTATCTTTTAGTGCACAAAAATAATTTCCTTAATTTTTAAATAGGTGGTACATAATAACATATACAGAAATATCGGCGAGTTGAAATGCATGGAGCAAACAAGCAAGCAAGCTGTCTCTAAACAGGTGATGGGATATAGTAAAGCGGTTTAAAATAGAGATCCCCCTACAGGTCTGAAGAGACACTTGGTATAGTAAGGGATTAAGACTCGCATTTCTCTAGACAATCGCACGTGATGTAAGCCAGGTTGTCAGCCTTTCGAAACGGCCAACTTCTCTCCAGAACATATGTCTGGTACCCATTTCCATTGGAGGTTGAGTAGACCCGAGACTTTGGTGTCATTACAATTTTTAGGCCAATTTAAATTTCTAATCCTTTCGGTATATGTACCCGGGATTTTCCAACTTTTAGCGTATTGCCTTAACCAACTACGCCACGGAAGTGTGGCCATAGTAAATTAGACTGGAAAAAAATCGTTAGGCCTATTTCTCGAATGATAAATTTGATGGTAACTGATGTAACAATTTAAACAAAATTAAGTTACATTTTATCTATTTATTTAATCTTCATATAGCAAGACTCCACTTTTTCTCTTCAAACTAAAGGGCTAATCAAAAAGGAGACAGACTTCAAACATTTATTTATTCCAAACTAAAAAAATAGAAACACAATTCCAACGTTCCTGGAAAGAGAAAATTTGAAGTTCCGATCACAGCCGCATTGGCGCTGTTGCTTGTCATGTTTATTGATTGTATTAAAATGACAACACAATAGAAGGGGACGAACCGATCAACTTCATCGCCGGTGGCCTCCCAGGTCACCAGACCTAACCCCCGTGTGATTTTTATCTGTGGCGATACGTAAAAGACCGTGTTTTTATCCACCCTATGGCTGACACTCTTGAAAATCTGCGACATTGAATTGTTGAAAGTGTGAATTCGATAACTAGAGACCAGCTGATTCATGTGTGGCAAGAAATGAGCCACCGTTTTGATATTTGTTGTGTAACACATGATGCTCATATTGAATGCATAAAATAGTGATTTTTAACTTTTCTCTTTCCAGGAACGTTGGAATGGGTATTTCTCTTTTTTGTAGTTTGGAAGAAATAAATGTTTGAAGTCTGGTCTTTCTTTCTGAATAGCCCTGTATTTATGTGTAGGTATCAATCTGTTTAACAGAAAATATGGAGTTTCTGTATTTAATTTCCATACTTAACATGTATTGATAACTGTATAATGACATCATGTTTCACAGAGTGACAGTAAAATAATAATCTCTCTGAAGTTTTCAGTTTTATTTCAACAAAAATTGTATTGTAGTATTTATATGAGAATACAAAATACATGTTTTGAGTTTTATGTTATAATGAACTTTAGTCACTAATTATACAACATTCACGAAGTAAGCTGGACTGATAAATTGACCCCGGACCTGTAGTGAATGAACACGCAAACAAGCTGCCAGCTTTCTTGCGTAGAGGAAGAAGAAGAACTAATTATACTAAATCAAGTTAACCAACGTAACATCTGATGTTTCAGCGTGGTGTAAGAATTGTAATTAAAGTAAATAACAATTCTTTGTAACGTACGTGTTTGTTTATATTCTACATATTTTCAGATGTAGACACTTGAAAATATTTTAATGCTCCATATACCACTTGTCCACCGCTGTGGTCCTGAGGTAGCGTGCTGCCTTGTCACGCAGCGGGCCCGGGTTCGATTCCCGGTCGGGATAGGCTCCTCGGTGAGGTTTTATCCAGGCTTTTCCTCATCTTTAAGACAAATGTCAGGAAGCGTAGGGCCTAACGGTCCCCAAAAATCATTCGGCCATCATCATCGTTCACCGATGTGGAAATCAACGAGAAGCTACCACACCTGTAATTCCCTAGTAAAGCTGCAAAACATAGAATGAAAATGCTATGATTGCGGTGAAAGACCTGCCCTCGGGAAGAATTACTATGGATGGTTATACCACTTTGGCAAGTAGGGAAGAAACTTCAATTTCCATGTGTTATGTCAAATTATACGTGGGATTCACCGTATGCGATATCGATGTTTTCGTCGGTGAGTTAAATTGAGTTTCAAATGTTTCACATAAAGTACAATAAAACATAGAAAGTAGTGATTCATATTATTTGAGAAAGGTTCAAGGCATTTGTTCTCTCCGCATTGTTATCAGCTTTTCTAACACATAGAGCACATAATAATAGAATTTATTCTTGTCATGTTGTCGTGTAATATGATAATGTTGAACTTTTTTTAGAATTTTTACGAATCATAACTTACACCAAAATATGCTCTCATATGTCACTGATAAACTCCTAGTAAAGTGATTAAGCCATATTCACTTTTATTTTTCAGATAAAAACTGCTAATGTGTTTTAACAATAAATGTTACATACATATAACTTTCAGGTAGCGTAAATAAAAATCTAACTAATTAACACGAAGGAATGATCAAAATTATTTTTGATACTAATATTTCACTACGTAGTGTTATATAACTCATTTTATTGTGGAACATGTTTAGATAAAAAGGAGAAACTGCACTTAAAGTTACGTGATATATTTTTGAAGACCTATAGAACAGCAATGCGCATGCGCCAGAGTTTATAGAGCAAGCGATAACCCACCATCGAACCACATATAGATTACCATCCTCGATTACCATCGATATCGTACTAAAGTTAAAAAATCTTATGCTATATGGCATCATGTCCCTATGAAATTTAAATGACCAATCTTTGCAATAAATCACCAAACCTACGTTAAAAATATATTAATAATATTAAAATTACCAAACGTTTATTAAAAATGGGTGTGTCACTTACTTATCACCGCCCAACGCCGATCCAACTAGCGATAACCCAAAACAGCGATAGAAAAATCATATACTAAGTAATATACATTGTGGAGAAAAATAGCAGTTAGCATCGCAATATTGTCTAACAGTGTCATAATATTATGATTTGCGTATTTAAATAACTACTTGAAAATTTTCGAATAATGATACAAAAATTGTTTGAAAAAGTTTAAAATATTAAAAGAATGTTAGTAAATACAGAAGAAGAGCTATAGTGTACAACAATATACTGAAAAATCAAGCGTAAGTAGAAGTGCAATTGAGCCGAAAAAAATATTTTTGTTCCGGCACAATTCAATTCTTCATACGCATCTGGATCAATCCAGGTTAGTAATAGGCTTACTACAATGGCAAAGATTTAAATACATTTGTGTCTGGAATGATGATTAAGGGTCGGTTTCACCAACAGAGGTAACAGTATTACGCCAGTTTAAGATATGCATTATACACGGGGAAAACTGGCGTAATACAGTTAACTCTGTTAGTGAAATTGACCCTAAGAGTCGGTTTCACCAATAGAGGTAACTGCATTACGCCGTTTTCCCCTATATAACGCATAGCTTAAACTGAATATATGTAAATCAATTCTTCTTATTAAATATCGTTTATCATTTTCGTTTACATATAAAATATGCACTTTTCTCAATCCTTGAATCGGAGAGATTATTAAATTTTACTTGTGGAGCTATTTTTGCTTTCACTCAGAATAAAAGTAGACATCAGAATGATAAATTTAACATGTTATAATATAAGGCTCCACCGCTGTGGTCTCAAGGTAGCGTGCTGCCTTGTCACGCAGCGGGCCCGGGTTCGATTCCCGGTCGGGGACAGACCTAGGTGAGTTTTTTTTCCGGGGTTTTTCCTCACTTGTAAGACAAATGTCAGGAAGCTTAGGGCCCAACGGTCCCCGAAAATCATCCAGCCATCATCATCCTTATCATTATCAGCATCATCCTTCACCGGTATGGAAAGCAACGGGAAGCTACCACACCTGTAATTCCCTAGTAAAGCTGCAATCATAGCATGACAATGCTACGATTGCAGTGAAAGACCTGCCCTCGGGCATAATTACTATGGATGGATAATATAAGATTCATTATTACGTCACATGACATTATTGTTAATTTATATTGGTTAATAATTCTATTTAATATAAGGTTAAATCCGATTGGTGATATAAGAAAGATAAGTGTTTTTATTTCCAATCACAATTTAGTTTACTTTTGTTTATGAGAGTACAAAATTTAGATTCTACTGTTAACGTTTAATAAAAATAGTTTAGAACGCTGACGACAATGAGTCAAGATAAGTTTTTGAAGCATTATTAAGACAATTTTTATTAAGTAAAATACTTTTATTTTTATAATATTGTTATTTGACAATAAATAACAATTAAATATTTTGGTTTTTATTTAGAGTTGAAATTTGTGTATAAAAATAA
This sequence comes from Diploptera punctata, assembly GCA_030220185.1. Classification (NCBI taxonomy): domain Eukaryota; kingdom Metazoa; phylum Arthropoda; class Insecta; order Blattodea; family Blaberidae; genus Diploptera; species Diploptera punctata. The sequence goes on from JASPKZ010001229.1 coordinate 1,805,750, forward strand.
TTTAAAATTTAAAATTATTTATGAACTTTAATTATATCGTTTAGGCAATATTAAAATCCTGCTCTACTTCAAAATCCAAAACTTTAGTGTTACTCAATACAGTGTGAGTGTTTGCCCTTAGTATCTCCTCCCTATCGCCTAATAATACATCAGATTATTAATAACGTTGTCCACCGCTGTGGTCTCGAGGTAGCGTGCTGCCTTGTCACGCAGCGGGCCCGGGTTCGATCCCCGGTCGGGCCATTTTTTCTGGGTGAGGTTTTTATCGGGGTTTTTCCTCACCTGTGAGTCAAATGTCAGGAAAACGTTAAGGCCCAAACGGTCCCCGAAATCATATGGCCATCATCATCACCATCCTTATCATAATAATAATCATCATCATCCTTCACCGGTGTGGAAAGCAACGGGAAGCTACTACACCTACACAATTCCCTAGTAAAGCTGCAAGCATAGCATGAAAATGCTATGATTGCAGTGAAGGACCTGCCTTCGGGCAGAATTACTATGGATACTATGGATGGATTAATAACGTTGAGTTGTGGACCTTATTCATCCTCTATTATGCCATGTTGTAGTACAAAATTGAATAGTACAGGAGATAATGGATGTCCTTGCGTTAACCCATTGTGAATTTCAAAAGTGTCTGAAATCTGTTTGGCTGCACGCACCATACACTTTCTGCCATTTAGACACATTCGAATGAGTCTAATGACAATTTTAGGAATTCCGAACTTCAGCAGGATACCATACTATTAAGTTATCCCTCTTAATTGAATCGTGTGCATTTTATAAGTGTACATACAGTTAATGCACGGTTACGTTATATTCCCGTTCATAGTGACGAATCTGAGTAGCCACAATAAATACCGGCCCTAAGTTGAGAAAACCAGCTATAACGGCTTATCACGTGATAAGTAATACCTATATAAATATTATTTAGTTACTCGAAACTCAAAAATAAATGTTATAAAATAGGCATGACATTGGAATTCGCACCCTAATTATATCTTCAGCCAATTGGTTCCAGTTCATATAATTTATTTATAGTTTCCTAAGGTCCACTCGAATATTGTAGTCTCACTTATATATCGTATAGCCTACCTAAAAGTTCCAAAGATTTCCTATAAACATTTTTAATATATTTCAGTCTACGTTCGATCTAAATTCGATTGCTTTCACTTAATGAGCCTGAGATTATTACAGCTATATAAATTAATTATGGATGTACAAAGATGGATTTGATAATACATTGAAAATATACGATAATTGTTAAATATATACAGTCAAAATGAGGGCATAAATGAGTACAAATGCAATTGAAGTACCCACCTGGATAACATACTTACTCATTGGCACTATGGAACCCGTAGGTTCATGGCCGCGCGGACATGAGCTCTCCAAACATCCCTATCCTGAGCTAATGCTTTCCAATCATTCCCTGTATAATCTACTTCCCTCAAATCATAGTTAATGCTATTCTCCCACCTCATTCTTGGTCTACCCTGGGCGTTTTCCCTCTGGCTTTCCTACAAGAAGCTTCCATGCACGTCTTTCATTCCCCATACGTGCAACATGTCCTGCCCATCGCAGTCTACGAGACTTAACTGTTCTTATTATATCTGGCTTCCTATAAAGACCGTGTAGTTCATTGCCGGCGGTAGCATTGCTGCCGATAGGGTTACCCATGCCGGACTGGTCGAAGGTGATAAGCCAGACGAAAAAAGTACCTTGGGCGAAAGAGTGACAATCTTTCACCGTAAAAATACAACCGTCAAGAAATGCGGACCTGGATAACATATATAACGAAATGATCCCAGCTTTGGTGACTATCTACAATTCTAAAGGAGAATATAAGTTGGATTGCCGAGGAAGATATGGTCCTAACATTGTGAAGACAGAACAGGGAGGGTTGTGTAATCCTTACAAGGATGCTGATGATGATAAATTATGGAGGTTCCTCGTTGTGAAGCTGTGTCCATTCTCATCTCGTATGGGGTTAAATATACTTCTTAGGGTTCTAAATTACGAGGTATAATACTTTTAGCTTGTTTTCATCCGTTTATGAATATCGTTTCATAAATTTTATTATTATAAACAGAATTCCAGAGAGACAGGAAATATTGAATTGAAGTAACACGAATTTTCATCTTTAAGTTAGTATTTAATATATTCATTTACAATGTATCGATCCTTTGTCAGTGCTGCTAAATATTATAATGTTTATATTTTTCAAAATATATATTGCGGCCCTATAGTTTCCCAGTACCTCTGTAGGATAAAGATGCCTATTTTTCGTGATATCCTTAATTCCGTGACGAAATTTGAATTTGTTGCCACGGAATTAAATGTTGTAAAAAGTATTCCCTGGGCAACTTACGAAATTTTTGTATTTGCCCTCATATAGCTTCTAATATTGGTTGTCAACTTCAATAAACGGCGAATTCACTTTTACTTTTAATTTATTAGCTTCTGTTTTAATATCACTGGATTAGTATACCACTATCATGGATTTATAAATCTCGTGGAAGATGCATGCTATATTCCTGTATTCATATTTTCTTTCCGTTATCTAAAGTGATACAAGTGCACAAAAAAGTTAAAAAATATGAAGGAATTAGATAACCTTACCTTACTACTGCAGTGAAAGACCTGCCTTCGGGCAGAATTACTATGGATGGACCCTACTATATTTCGACCACTGCACATTTACATAAGCTTCGCTTTGTGTGTTTACAAATAATAAAATAATATATAATTAACTGATTGTAATATATCACAAATATATATATATATATATGTACACCGCTGTAGTCTTCAGGTAGCCTTGTCACGCAGTGGGCCCGGTTCGATTCCAGGTCAGGACAAGCTCTGGGTGAGGTTTTTTCGGGTTTTTTCCTCACCTTTAAGACAAATTTCAGTACGCTTAGGGCCCAAAGGTCCCTGAAAACCATCCGGCCATCATCATCATCATCATCATTATCATCATCATCATCATCATCAGCAGCAGCAACATCCTTCACCGGTGTGGAAAGTAACGGGAAGCTAAAATTCCCTAGTATGATTGCCGTGTAAGACCTGCCCTCGGGCAGAATTACTATGGATGGATATACCGTATATATATATATATATATATATATATATATGCATGTTCTCTCTGGAAAATTTTGCCACATGATAACTGCTGCTTCTTCTTCTTATTCCTCTTCCTCTACGAATGAAAGCTGGCAGATTGTTACGTGAGTAATTGCATATTTTATATCTTGGAAGTGAGTTACTAACCCTTCTTCTTCGATGGGTATCTCTCTTAGTCTAGGCCTTCTTCCATGACTTGCCAGGCATGGGAGGCTCTGTTGGTAGTTACACTACCGTCTGTATAGCTCATGGAGTCATTAGGACATGATAGTAAACAATTAATTTCAGATTAGAGTAAGATACGTTGGTATATGCTAATAACCAAGTATTTTAGCTAATTCAGAAGAGGATTTATAGGAACCTCTATGCAAAGTTGCCAAAAATTATTTTGTAGCGATTTCTATTTTATAAACGAAATTCCTTGAATTCAGTCTGAAAGATCCTATTTCAAGAAAATTTACTTAAATTATGTTTGGTTTGGAAATAGTTAATTCATTTATTTACTTGGGGATTCGTTGTTGCCCATAAGCGTTAGAAACAAAATAACTTTATTAAAACTGTTGGAACCATCGATTCAATATTGACACCATTTTTTTAATAGCATATCAGAATTAAACGTATAAAACGTTGACATAACCAATTTTGGCATATGGCTGACAAGAATGGAATATCAGGAAATAGGAAGAGGCTCGATTGACTTATGCTGAGATGAGATTCAGGAAGTGTGTAGCTGGATACTCAAACTGGGACAGTAAGTGGAATGATTGGGTTTTGAAAGAATTACATATAGAACCAGCATTACAATATTAAGAACTCATAGAGGAAATTGGAAGAAACGCATTTGCAAAATGAGCAGAGAAAGAATCCTGAGAGCTATAGACTGATACAGGCCGTAAGAGAAAATAGCAATTGGACATTCAAATAAAATTGGTTTGAGTTCATGACAGGTCAGTTGTTGTCCTAATACATGACTGGAAGGTGATAATAATAATATGTTCTTTGGACAACTCAGAGCCGACAAAACTAAATAATAATAATAATAATAATAATAATAATAATAATAATAATAATAATAATAATAATAATAATAATAATAATAATAATTAATAATAATAATAATTAATAATAATAATAATAATGATCATGATAATAATACCAGGATATTGCCAGATATTCGGAACCGAACAGGTAGATATCTTAGCCAGGAAAGGAACTACAGTTCTCCAAATTCAAATAGAAGGTACTTCTTATATCATCGCTAAACCATAAATATGGAACATTTTGAATGGCCATATTGTTACACAACTCATAAACAAGACATTCACAGAAACAATGGGGTATCACAATTCAAACCCTATCTGATTGGCCCAGTAGAAGTTATATTATATGGATGCGAAACATGGACTCTTACTTTAAGGGAGGAAAGGAGATTACGAATATTTGAGAATAATGTTCTTAGGAAAACTTTTAGACCAAAGAGAGATGAACAGACAGGCGAATCGAGAAGACTGCATAACAGTGAATTACATGGTCTTTATAGGAAGCCAGATATAACGAGAACAGTTAAGTCTAGTAGACTGCGATGGGCAGGACATGAGGCACGAATGGGGAATGAAAGGCGTGCATGGAAGCTTCTTGTAGGAAAACCACAAAGAAAACGCCCAGTTGGAGACCAAGAATGAGGTGGGAGAATAACATGAACTATGATTTTATGGAAGTAGATTATATAGGGGATGATTGAAAACATTAGCTCAGGATAGCTATGTATGGAGAGTTTATGTCCGCGCGGCCATGAACCTACGGGTTCGATAGTGCCAGCGAGTTAGTTATCCGGTTGTACACAAGACACTACTGCCTATCTAAACATCTCCATAGTCTTTCTATACCCTTATATTCCCATGTGGAACGAAGGTGCTCCCTTTAAGGGGTTACTTAATGCATAATTTAATTTTTTCTTATTTCCCTTGAGATGTCATCGGCGTGACAAGTGGTTAGTCATCGCCCCTAAAGGTCAGTTTCACCAACAGAGGTAACTGCATTACGCCAGTGTTTCCCGTGTATAAAGCATAGCTTAAACTTGCGTAATACAGTTACCCCTGTTGGTGAAACCGACCCTAAGAGACACGTAGTAGGCAAATAAGAATATATCAAATACTAAACTCATATTATGTTTTATTAAAGAGATCATCATGTATTTTATGACAAAACATAAAAGAAATATACATCTGTATCTTGGCCATTTCTAACTCTCTCCCTTCTCTTCGTCATTGCCCGACATGATATTTTCAACAATACTTTTAATTTCGTCCTCACCTATGTTTCCGAGATCATTTTCAGTGATATTATCATTATGCATTTCACCTTGTTCTTCTATACCCTGAGTAATAATTTCTCCAATGACATCTTCTGCATTCTTTACATTACTATTGTCGCCAATTTTATCCTTAATCTCTTTTTTCATTTTGCGTTGGAAATATTTCGAACTGCCGCTGGTGTCCATTTTGAATACAGCCTTAATAATGTTTCCATTTTTATATTCTCTTAGAGCCTCTTTATAATCTTTAATTCCAAATATATGTATGTTCATTTTCTTAAAATCCAGGTATCTATAGAAAAAGTAAAGAGTAATTTAGTTTAAAAATGGTTCAATCAACTTTTACATTTTAAATATTAATATCAAGTTAATTTGCGTTGAGTTGTATTTAGACTCACCTCGTACTTCTTAACTCCCTCGCAGACTCGAGTTTCGTCACTGCATTTGTGACATTCTCAATGCGACATAGATAATCTACAGGAGAGGAAACCGTTGGACGTCAGTTGTGATCGTGATGTAGCATTAAGAATGTCACAAATGCAGTGACGAAACTCGAGTCTGCGAGAGAGTTAAGAAGTATGATGTGAATCAAAATACAACTCAACATACAGCGTGATTCAGAAATATGGCTATACAATTTGATCGCATTTTGTGACGAAAATACTATTATTAAAGGAAATGTGATGTTATCATTGGAAAAGGAATCCTTTAAATTACAACAATAGAACAAAACAAAACAAATCGGTTACATCAACACTAAGTAAGTTACTTTATTGCTTCAAACTGTTCGCCATTTACATCCAAGCATAATTGGCAACGCTTTGGGAAGTCATTCATTGCGTTTTGATACATGTTTAGTGGAATAACTCTAATTTCTTCCTCAATCACTAATTTCAGCATGTCGACGTCTTGAGGTTTCCGGGCATAAACCTTCTCCTTCAAATAACCCCACAACCAATAGTCACATGCTGTGAGGTCAGGGGAACGGGCTGGTCATTCAATGGGGCCTCTTCTTCCCACCGACCTATTTTGCAAATTATCATCCTTCCCGTTTCCAGCAGTCGTTTTCTCCACTTCCCCACAGTCGACGGTTGCAATGCTACGTTAAACTCACGTCTTGCCCGTCTTGCGGCCTCACGATCATTAGCATACGTTATTGCCCTTGCAGCAATTGTAATTTTCTGTTGCATATTCAACGCCATTTTGACTAATGACGTAAGTTCTACACTGTTTTGTTTTATTCCATTGTTGTAATTTGAATAATTGCCTTTCCAACAGTAATTTCATATTTCCTGTAATGGAAATATTTTCATCACACAACTCGATCAAACGTATAGCCATATTTATGATTCACCCCGTAAATTAAAATAAACCTCATAGAGTTATTTCCTACCTACATAACTTAATAAAATTAATTCTTGTAATCTCAGTTTTACTATTAATGACGTCACATATTTTAAAGTGAGATTTAAAGTGAGAAAAATGTGGGGTTGGTTCTAAGTATACCAATGGTAGAACGCCAGTCTCTAACGATGGAGATCGTGGATTCAAATCCCGGCTCAGATACGGATTTGTCTCTCTGCTTATGCAAACAGATCCACAAGACGGATAACCTTTACTTTGCACTTTATATATTTCTTCTTCTTCTTCTTCTTCTTATAATCTGAATAAGGGAACTTAGATATTCTGTTCATCGGTAGAGAATAAGGCATAGAGAAAAGCTTAGGCACTACCATTTATTAAAATATATCATTCGAATATAGCAGTATATATACTGTCAAACGGTAGAAGTCTGCTCCGCTTTGCCAATTTATAATAATAATAATAATAATAATAATAATAATAATAATAGTAATAATAATAATAATAATAGTAATAATAATAATAATGTATTTAATTAAATAAAAATAGAACTTAGTTTTATGTGATTTTGATATTTATTAAAATATAAATTAGAGCTGTTTTGTTACTGTATACCTTCTTCACACATGATAACAAATTAATGAATTTTGTTATTATAGTACATAACAACTGTAACTATGCAACAATTTATTTTTTTTTTATTTTTTTTACAATATATATTATAAATTTAAAAGAGGCGATTCATTCAAATCTAGTTGGGAATTTAACAGCTTATTACCACTTTTCAATTTATTTATCTCTACAACTTCTAAAAGGTCCAACTTCTTTCCTTTGTCACAAACATGTAAAATTTTAAAATTTGAAACAAAACAATGATTAATAAATATAAATATCACATAAACCTTTAAGTTTTATTTTTATTTAATTAAGTTATGGATTTTCTTCAGGTAAACACCAATTCAATTGATTACATATAATAAATAATAATAATAATAATAATAATAATAATAATAATAATAATAATAATAATAATAATAATGTTTTTAAACACATGGAGAGAAGGCATAAGACCTTATCTTTCATTCAGTAAGTAAAATAACATAATTAATGTTGTACGAGTACTTTGCACTGTTGCCTCGTAATAAAAATACTATAATGTACTACTATTGTAGATAGACTCATATAATTTAAATAAATATTCCGGTAGTGTTTTTAATGAATTCTAAAGTAATAACTAAACTGCTTATCTCGACAGGCGTAGAAACTCCTTGGTCTATCAGCCGGTTTCTGCCTTCACGTCCACATATTCCATTTGCAGGGTTGGACGTTCATCCTGTTTGTAAAGGGGTGAAATGTGGTCAGCATGTCGAGTTACTCAGCCGTTATAGCTGGTTTTCTCAACTTGGAGCCACTGCTTATTGTAACTACCCAAATTAATGACACTCGAAATTCCATGAGAAAATTTCTTCCCTCATGTGGACCCGAACTAGCACATATATAGTGACATTTGGCTAGGGCACATTTAAATACTTCAGCAGGTCTTCTTAGTAATGCAATTATAAGTAATTTTAATTTATAAAATAATAATATTGCAATAAAATTAACGCTACCGTAGAATTCTCAGTGCTTGTCAATTTTTACTTGAAAGAGACTACTGTTCGACAGCTCTTATTTTGTAGAGATATTTAATAATGCATTATTTATTCTGGCAGAGTTAAGACCATAGGGCGTCCTCTTCCACTCAACCAGCACAAATTGAAAGTACGCATTTGACAATATAGATTATATATACGCTATACTAATTATAAAGAATTTAAAATATATTAAATGTTGCAGTGTTCAAATGGTGGTATATTCTAATAACGGTAGAGTGAGGCATTGAAATAAGAAGAACGAACAAATCAATTATACGGTATGTTTTTTTTTACATGCAATGTAGGGTGGAATTTATGACAAAAGAGGATGAAAGATAAACGTGACGTGTCACTTCCAGGTATTTACTATTGAATAATTTGGAATATAAAGAGTACATGGAAAAGAAAAGAAAAGAAAAGAAAAATACATTAAGCCACCATAAACTTTGCTGCTTATGTTGTATGACGGACATAATTATGTCTGACATTGATACTTATATTACACATTGAAATTCATATTAATAAATCTATCTCCACTTTACAACGAATATATGTAAGAATTTACATATGATTCCTAATATGCTATATGTTCCCTAACGTTAATGCTACTGGTTTGCCATTTGCAGCATTCGAAAATTCATTGAGCAAAAAAATAAACATTATTAAATCTAATTGTCTAGAATTTTGAGAAGAAAAACAATCCTTGCATTTTTTATACTCTTGTTTTGAATATTAAGCAACTATTTTATCATAAGTAATGCCCCACTTTCTGAGTCGTGAATGTGTCGATAATTTGGAAATCAAGAGTA